>JAPYZA010001322.1:0-15794 GCA_030522685.1 Eupelmus azureus | reverse complement strand
ATCATTCGGAAATTTAATAAGTATGCTATCACGAACAGAAATAGTGTAACTGCAAGACAGGCAAAATATTTGTTTATAATATATGCGAAATCTTATCTATTGCAGGAGAAGTATCACAGCCAGTGTGCTCTCAGTCATGTCAGCCCCATGCACACAGATCTATTCATCCCTTGAATACTTTCTCTCTCTATTCTATTACTATAGAGATAAAGTAGGACAATAGATAGTCACAAATATTATAATAAACGATCAAATTATCCAATGACTGTAAAATTACGACAATAAATTTTTTATTAGCCAAACATTGTGATTTTATTTAAATAAAATTCAAAGCAACAATTGTAAGACGCATCGATTTAGCTTACACACTGCCTGGAACTCGGTTTAAACAAGTTTGCTCTCTCGCTCTCCGGCTACGGAAACAGATTGCCATGGAGCTTCCAACTGAAAAGTACATAAAGTCGCGACAGGCTTGTTAGATTGTCCGATGGCGCTATTTACTCCGTAAATATACCAACTTTGCACCGCAATTTATTTTTCTCCCATTCCGGGCTCATTTGAATCATGCCAACTCGCATACAAAACAACTTGTTTTCAAATTATACTCATAATTCCCCGGCGGAGCCCGCTATTTAATCACTGTTTTCTCAAGGAAAAACTACTTTCAAGATAGAGCAGAAACTTTCGTGTCCTCGCTCTCTCGCAGCATAAATAAACAGCGCAAACGGAAAAGAAGAAGAAAAAAAATGAAAAACACTCCCCTGATATCTCTTTTCTTGGCGCGCAGGATATTTAGAAATATTTCTTTTCACTCGAGGCCCCCTTTCATCCATTGTCCCGAAAAATCTGGAGCAGCCTGCTTCCTTCGAACTCTCGAATCTATATCTCTCCCGAAAAAAGAAAAACAATTTCACAAACGCGTCCCTCCGAGAAGAAAAAAAGCAAGTTTCTTGTACCGCGAAAAATTATAACAGCAAGCCCTTGCCTTCCAACATTAAACGAGCGCGTCTTAAAATACGAGCCGCTCGCAAAGTCTCCTCGTAATTCTTTCCAGTCCCGGCCGAAAATTCGAAGCCGCGCGCACCTATAGCAGCTCTGCCGGCTAAATGCAGCAAATGAAAAAAGGAAACGAGCTAACAGGAGCACGAGGCCAATTCTTAGAGCGCCGCGGCACATGGCCAAACTCGGAGCAATTAGCCCCGAGACACAGCCGAATCTTCGCGCTCGAAACATTACTTTTTATATATACTCGCGCGCCTGCAACGTCGGGATATCCGGCTAATATCGGCTTCTCTCCTCTAGCTCTCAAGATCCCGAAAGTTTCTCGTAGTCTGTGTGAAAGGCTAGGCCTCGGCAATACGATATCCCCGGATGCGGCCCCTATATATGCAGAAACTCGTCCCGGCCTCTCCTCCTCCTCCTCGGCTAATCCGGCTCGCCTACGTCGCCGTCGTCGCTGTTGTTGTGCGCGCGCTTGCGGCCTATTGTTTCGCGGCTCTATCCTACGCGCGCGCGGCGTGTATATACTTTTCTTGTTTCCCGCCGCGCGCCACTTCCGCCTCGCCTGCTATTTTAATCTCCGTTCGGGATCTTCACGGAAAAATGATGGAAAGCCTCCCCACTACTCTAGTATAGATCTGTGAGCGTGAAGTTGTGGGATGAGTTGCGAGAGATGAGTCGTTGATTTTTTTCGTTGCTCGTTTGACTATTGTCATATTGATCGCTGGATTGGATTTTAATGACGAGCGCGCGGTTGGGATGGGATCGGCGCTGTTGTGATGAAAAGTATGGATTTTTTTTTAAAGGGTATTAGTGATGTCGAGGCTTGGACTGCGATTCTCGTTGCGAGTTTTATTATTTGACAGAGTCGCGGGAAGGTTTGGATTACTGAATATTGGAACTCCGCCAATACGTCAAAGAATACTTAAATTGTTAGCGGGGAATAGAGAATGTAACGTTTTTCGATGTTTCATTTGTTTGTCGTACTTAAATATTCGTGCCGCGATTCGTTTAAACTAATAAGTAGGGTAAAGTATTGGAATAAAAAAATCCGTTTCGTTACCTCAGCACGATTCACTTTCCAAGTTTTAGTCCGCTTTAAATTAAAAATATCGCTTGCTGCAGGAAAGCTTTTTACTAACAGGATTTTCAGAAAGTTCTTAAAGTACCTTGAATTTTTATTTTTCCACTTAGCATCCAAAACCTGAAATATAAATTTTACTCCACAACTTAAATTTTAAACCACAAAAATTTTCCAACAAAGCGTTCCATAATTGTCCTCACTAAAAGCGAGCAGCAAAAAACTAAACGCCCTCGTAACCGAAAACTTACGTTTTTCGCATAATTACAGGCCTCTCCCAGCCATTCGCCACGTCTAAATAGTCAAGAAAGCATCAACAAACTCTTAGCTAAGTGTTTGAGCTTAACTTCTCCAAGTCTCGCCGGCGGCACAATTAAACCTCCACTATCCAAACAGATGCAAAAAAACATCGGCAAACAAACGCAATTATAACCCAGCCGGCAATGTTAATACACCGTCCCCGCCGAGTAAAAAAATATTAATTAAGCCCGGGTTTTTGCATTCCCCCGAGCTCTCAGCCAGACGCGAGAAAAAAAGGCAACGAATCGGATATAAAGCGCTTGAATTTTCTCCCAGCGCATCCGGCGCGATCTTGACCCGGATCCCAGCGCCGAGCTAATGGCGCGTATCGGGCCGCTCTCTCCTATACACCCCCGTATAGCCCAAAGTATCTATACCCACTTTAAGCGAGAAAGAGAGAGAGAGAGAAGCAGACTTTACCCTGCTGGCGCTTATTTTCATTCCGATCGGTGCCGCGCGACAGCCGCTAGTGCGCGCGTCTCGCGCCATCACGGATAAAACGGACTGGACCAGATGCGCGCCGGCTAAATCCGTACTAAGCACGAGCCGCTGCTCTCTCCGAGTGCCTCTTCTCGTCGTCTGACCCTTAACACCGACTGCAAAAATTCGCGCGCTGCTCTGTGTCTGTGGGCTCGCTCTCCGGCTCTGTATGTGTGTGAATTGCGTCAACGCGGGGATGGCACTCATGCCAATTGTGCCTCCGTCACGCGCGCTCTCGAGAGAAAGATACGAGGAGAGGGAAAAAGAGAGAGAGAATGAGCGGCTGCTGCGCTGCTCTCCGCTAGTTAATGCCGCGAGCTGCTCAAGATAGGAAGAGTGCCTACTAGTTGCTCGAGCGGGTTAAGCGGAAAGCCGTTTATTTTTTTTAATGCGCGCCGCTTATATTGTCTGGAGGAAGGCTGGCGGCTGATGAGTAATTAGTTTAATTGAGAGAGCTTTTTCGGCGTGGGTGTGGGCTATTGTTTCGGGAGTTGATGTGGACGTTGGCGGGGATTTTTCTGGGATAATCTGTGGTGGGGTTTTGGATTATTTGCGCTTTTGTTGGTTGATGAGTCATCGATGGTGTTTTAGAATTGGGCATCCACTGCTCTTTTGTCAATTAACTTAGCATAGTTTGTTCATATTTAATGTCTCATTAACATACTGACGTCGCAAAGTTCCGAGCTGCCTGAAATAGTTTAATTAATTTTTCGAAGGTAATATAGGATTACCTAGACTGGCAAATTCAACTACGGAATTCAGCTTATATATTAATTATCAAACTTTGTTATATTTCGAAATACGTTAATGCCATAAAGCTGATTTAAACTTTAACTGTTTTACAAATAATTAAGCCACTCAGACTCCCCGAAGACGTTCCAAATTCAAAATTGAACGAGCGCTTTATCATATTATCCCCCAGGAACTATCCACATCGCAATAACCAGCCTTTCTCGTCCCGGTCGCCCTATCCTCGGCATATAAAAAAGCTCGCTATCCAAACTATATCGAAGTAAATTTCCCGCCGACTCTCTCCCGGCGTCCGCTCAAAATTCCTCTATATATCGCAGCTATATCAAAGAGCCAAAGATAGCGCAGGGGGAGATCGGAAGAGCAACCGCGAAATGCCGGAGCCCCCCCGTATGGTATATCAAGACTAATTCGGCTGCCCCCTCTAAACTATATACACGTGCGCGCAGAGAGGCAGAGCCAGGCTCCGGCAGCAACACAATATATATAACAGAGCGGACAAAGTTCGAAAGGCCCGTTTATACATCGAGCGCTCGCTTGCGGGATCTAGTATAAGAGTGTAAGCTCGCGCCTGGGAATGCGTTAATGGGTCGAAAACGCGTGTATAAGCCGGACCTCTCGCGTGCCGCATACATCACCCACGCGGTATATAGAAAGAGAGAACACATCCAGAGGCCTTTCCGTATCGCCCCACCGCCATTGACTCTGCGGGTGTAGGTAGTGTGTCTTTTGCACTGTTCTATACGTGCAGTGCGATGATGCCAGAGGGGGCCTAGAGAGAGCAATCGGCCAGAATGGGAGGAAGTACATAGGAGCAAGAGAGGGTGGAGGTATATGCGCGCGCGCGCGAGCGAGCGAGCGGAGACAGGTGGAGAGAAGAATCATTGCCGGGCTCTCCACTCTCGAGTCGAGGCCGTTTTCAGCGAAACTCATCGTCGTAATTAGTTACCAGCGAGAGAGGAGGACGAGTGCACGCGCGGCCATTTTGTCAGCGGGTATATCAGCGGATTTGTTTCGAGGGACCGTTCAATTACTGAGCGGAGGGGGGCTGGGGGGATGGGTCGAGCTGGATTTGTCGCGCTAATTGGAACGTGGAGGTTTTTGAAAATGGAGACGTTTTTGGATTTTGGTTTTTCGGGGTTGTGTAACAAGTTGTTTTTGTTTGTAGAGGACTAATTATTTTTGTTTCTCGGTGCGTTTCAATATTATTACCAGGTTGTCTCGTTAGGATATTCCGGTCTGCAATTTTTAGTAATGGCATATTACAAATTTGGACAGCTTTCTTTACTTTACATAGCGATAATCCACTTCCTCCCTTTCCAACAACTGTATACAGCGCTTAAAAGATCCGACAATCGAAATAAATATTATCACACCTCGCAGCCCCTCTACATCACCCCAGCGCCCCACTTCACCATCCTGTCCAAATAACCCGCGCAATTAGCATAAACAGCTCGGCCTAACGCGCCACTTAATAATCCCACCATAACATCATCCCAAGCCTAACCGCAAACAGCTCGCAGCCGCCTATACCCCATAACTGCCTCTTCTTCTTTCCCCGGGAGCTTGCGCAAGCTCCCACTGCACTACCGCCCACTCTGACCCATACACACACACACACACACACACACACAGACTCTCAAGCTCGCCTACAAAGAGACGCGGGCGCGCACTCGGCATTCGCTTAATGGCCGTAGCACGCGCGAGACACACAGCCATACAGACGGACGTAGCTCGCGTCGGACAGACAGAAGCGCGCGCGCGCGCGTTATAGATGACATTATCAGGCGCGCGGCTGGCCTGGACACGTACGGCCAGCACGCTGGCTGCGCGAGACAACGCGAATAATTTATCCTCTCGCTCTCGCGGCCGACACGTGCGCCACGTGTCATCGGCTCATAAACGAATCAACTCGAGTGGGAGGATGCGCGCGCATGCCTGTTGCCACTGTCCTCTGCCTCGCTCTCGCGCTCTCTGTATACATATACATATATATACGTATAGTGCAGGCTGTATAGAGATGACGAGGCGAGCGCTGGCCCTTTGCACATCACACGAGGACCATCGTGTGTAATACGGAGATCGACGCGCGATGCTGGTGACAACGCGGCAGGCTTGAGAGGGACGGTTATGTGTCTGTGCGGAGAGCCGCGGAAAGATGCGGGGATTATGTGGGTAATGGATGCAAATTGTTGAGGAGGATGGTCTGGCTTTTATGGATGGTCGGGAGATGCTTTTTTGATGGCTGGGGTTGCTGGGTGTTTGACGAAGGAAGTATCGCGGGGTGTAAAGGATTGAAGAATATGCAAGCTGTATAATTTAGATATGCATTTTCTATCCGAAAATCCCGAGGGGAGGATTTTCATGAAAATTTCAGAGGTGCTTTTTCGAACGCAGGGGGGAGAGCTAACGTCGCTTTGTTAGCATCGGCAAAATCTCGAGAGCAAGTCTAACCGCGAAACATTATATAACTTTTAAAATTTTCACGAAAGAAAATTTGCATGAACATTTTCCCCCGACTCTGCACGAGCCGGCAAACGCGTGCTCTTTGTATCGCGCCGCGAGCATTAACATAAAAATTTTGTTATAACTTCCCCAGCTATCTTTGGTCCTATCTCATTTTTAATGCAGCCGGCAAAGTGCTGCGGTTGTGTGTGTATACGGGGAAACTTCATTGACCCAGTTTCAGTCGGGATTAATTTGTTTCTATACCCCTTTTTTTCAACCCCCCGCGACGCAACATTTTCTTCGGAATATAAACCGAATGCACGCGGAATTTTGATTCACGCAGCGCTTGTTGACAGCGCCGAGGATGCATAGCGCGAGGGAAGAGCGACTTTATTCATCCCCGGCGCTTTTGGAAAAATCGATGTTTGCCCGACAACGGGCATGCCAGAAATGCTTTTTATAAGCGTCGTCGTTTCCATAAATTTGTACCAGTATCCGTGTGTCTGTGTGTCTATGTGTGTGCTCTTTGTCCTACGTAAATATGTAGATAGCCTGACAGTAAAAATGTGAGGAACTTATGGATACACAGGGAATTTCGTCTTGTGTGCCGGGGGAACATCTTTATTGAGCTTTTCAGTGTATAATATAAATGTTTCGAAAAGTTTTCTAAACTTTACTTTCTGGAGGAATCGTCTGCAGGACTTTTAAATGGCAACTGAAATATTGGTTTAGTTTCTTTTTAGAATAGCATGTTCATTTTATTTACCGCGTTGATGCTGGAAAAAATTGAATTACTCGCGAAAGTCTCTGTCGGCGAACTTTTTTATCGAAAAACGATTTTTAGATCGACAAAATACCACGCGCCTTTTTTTCACCAGATGAACACAATCAGTTTTAAAATAATGCCCAATTCATAAAGTTCACAAGTACAAAAAATTTCTATTTCCAAAATCCAATCTCCATGCCATTTTAATTACGAGCCTCTTCTATCTCCTCCACTAACCACCGAAACGAGCCTTCAAAAACAAAAACACGCCCACTCCACTAAAAGCGCAACACTGTCACTCGCACTTCCCAAGTACCTTCTCGAACCCCTCCAAAACGCCATATCATATCGAGCCGCTCCAGCATCCTTCAAAATCAGAGAAAAGCCATACCCCCCCCCCCTCTCCACCCACGCGCATCCATCATAATACCGAAACGCGTCCCGCCTCTTATCAACCCCGGCGACCGCATCTGAAAATAACGACCGGCTTTCCCTCCTCTCCGCAAATGTATGCGCCCTTAATGGCAGAGAGCGAGCCGGCCGGCAGAGGGAAAAAAAGGACAGTAACCGCGCGAAAGAAGAGCCCTGATGTGTGTGCGTGGGGGTGGCGGTGCGCGTATCCACGCAGCGGCCTGTTATTAATCATGCGCAGGGCGCGCGTGCGAGTGTCAGTAGCGCGAGCGCAGCTAGCGCGAGACGAGCGCTTGACTAATCGCTTTGCCATTACAAATTAATGTACTCGCCGGGGCTTCGAAAAAGAGGGGGGGGGGGGGAGTTTCGCGCCCGAGCTATTAGCCGTCGCGGTCCATTGTGCTCTCTTTCTCTTTCACTTTCCGCGGCGCTCTTTTTGCCGGCTCGTAAAACCTCCGGCTTGACTCTTACGTTTATGCTCTCCGCGTAGTCTCTCCCTTTCTCTCGCCCGCTGTTTTCACGGCTGCTGGGGGGGACTGGCGTAATGATACTTTTACTGCCGCGTGGCAATAAGCAAATTGATCGTTGCCGAGAGCTGAGCTACTCTCTTGGTGTAGGAGTAAGCAGAAGTAAGAGAGATATCGTTGGACAATAGCAGTTGAGCGTTTGGAGGAGGGGGGGAGAAAAAAAGCCGCTCCAGTTTGGAACGGACTGGATTCTGCGCGCGAGGTTTGAGATACTTTCACTTAGGCGCTGAGTGGATATACCGGATTAAAGAGTCGAATTACGTCGGAGGAGCGTCAACATTTTATTCAAATTTATGAGGCTTATTGAGGATCGATTACGTTGATTGAACGTAAACTTTTCAGTGTCGGTTATTTGTTTATTTTTGGAGTAATAGGATGGAAACAAAATTAATTATCTCGGCGGTACGTTCGTTTGGGTGTAAAGAGATCACACTTGGCGTTTAAAAAAAACGCTTGTTTGAAAGAGCTTCGCGAAAATTGTTCTTCATTTTCTAAAGAGGCTACGTAATTGTTATCTTTTCCATTCATTAAGATGAGAAAAAACAAGCTATATCGTGCGGAAAGAGAAAACATTAGCTCCAGGTCAAGGATTTTAATCAAACAGCGTAAGAGAGCTTTCTTCCGGATCTAAGTAAATAGTAAAAGCTCATCGCGTAATAACTGCTATTTATTCTAATACAGCTTCTTATTTTTTCTCTTCGCCAAAGAAAACGCTTTTAAAAATTTAATGAAACTGCATATAATCCCGCAGAATAATTAACTTCGTTACCGCGATAAAATTTTTAATCAAACACGCTCCCCTAACATATTTTAAATTTTTCAAACCCCTCATCCTCATTAACGATTTTTGACGTTATTCAAGCTCTCATTACGCAATAATTGGTTATCGTATACAGCAGCGTTATCCATACAGTCATAAATAATTCAATATTTTAATCAAGCCTTTACGACGCGCGAAGCTGCACGCGCGCCGCGTAAATTTTGCACGAGCCCAGATTGTCAAACGCCATCAAAACCATCCGTAAAAGGCCGGCCCGCGTCAGCTCGATATTGCTCGACAAAAAAGTGAAAAAAAAAAACGAAACAAAGGCCCGCGAGCTTGCGAGCTCCGCCATTTCAGAAACTTTGTCTGCAACAATTTCAGCCAGAGAGCTGAGTGGCCGCAGGAAGAGAGCCGGAGAGCTAGAGATACATCCACTCTCGACTAGGATAAATTGTGCCATCTCGTGTCCATCTGCGTAATGGCAGCTGTTTTTCTGGTTCCTCGGCAAAAGAAGAAGCAGCCGGAGAAAAACGCGAGCTCCGAGAGCGAGAGAGAGAGAGAGAGAAAAGAAGTCGAGGACACTATTATATTTAAGATGGAAAAGAAGATGCTCTCGGCCCCCGCGGTCTATACACTCTCTCCTCCTTTAATATCGGGGATGCAGCTCGCGCTCGCGCGTTTCTCGCTTAGCTGCACAGCTGATGCCAACAACAAGTTGCTTTGTTCTCGACAATCTCAGCCCCCCCCCTCTCGCCGTTTTTTCTTCTTGGCCTAAAAGTTTTCCTTCTTTCGCGAGAAATAAAGAAAGGGAGAGAGAGTTAGGTCTCGCCCGTCGTCTTCTTTCTTTCGCGACTGTCCCGGCCTCGTATTTAAGGTTTTAATAAAGAAAAGCATGCAGGCGGCTGTGCCGGGCGCGCGAAGGAGACTGCAATTTTTTTATTGCAAGTGAAACAGCCGCGAGGAGCCGGAGGACGCCCACGAGCAAACGGACTCGAATCCGTAGGCTAATTCAGCGAGACGCGAGGGCTCGGGGCTGGCTTTTCTCCTTTTCATTTATTAGCTCGTCTGCAGTACCGGTGGACTCTGCCTTTGAGAAGGATTATGAAGTTGAGATGTTTTTTACAATCGAATTAATCAGGGGAAATTTAGATTAAACGGTTTGATTATTTAGTTACTTTAGTTAAAGATACACTTTCTTCATTCTTCGGGGAAGTTTAAAGTAACAGAATTTGCAAATGGCAAATATAGTTAACATTTTACGTGAATTGTAATCCCTTCGCACATAGCTTTTAACTCCCTTACTTTTCCATAAATTTAAAGCTATTCTCTCTAAGGCTCAACTTTCCGTTGCCAGAAAGCTCAACTTCAGTCCTAGCTCTTAATTCTCTTACTTTTTCCATAAATTCTAAAATATAAAGGCGCTGTATAAAGTACACAGTTAGAAGAATATTTGGATGATCTTTTTAAGTTCTAGTGCTTTATTCAGCTACTTACATTTAATATTTATGCAAAATTATCCAATCTAAGTTTTCTAAAAATCAAACTTTTACTCTCAAACTGAAAGAGTCTATTTTTTCAAATACGACTGCAACAATACATCCAGCTTTTAAATTCACATCTCACTAGGAACACAATTTTAATTAAAAATACTTTCATCCAACAGTCAATTACAAAAAACACAAGCCCGCGTGAATTAATTAAAAATTTTTCCATAAAACCAACTCCAATATAAACTTATCAAAGAGCCCCGCGCTCGCTCGAAATTTCAAATCACTACATCAAACAAACGGCGGCACTCTAAACTCAAATCGACGTCTCCGGCTCTCCTTTAATAAACTCAACGAAATTCCTCGAATTCCCCCGCAAACGGAAAAGCAGCAGCGAGGTCCAGCCGATCCTAGCATTCACCGCTCTCCCGCCGACTGGATCGAGCCGGAGCGATAAAGCGACAATGCTGCCGTTCGCCTCGCAAAAGGAGAAGAAGGAGAGAATCGTCGTCGCTCTCTGCGCTCGACAAGCGTGTAATTCGCGGTCCACGCAGCGCGAGCTAACCGTCTGGCCCGTTATTTTTTTCCGCGCCATTCTTTCTTCCGTGTTTCTCTCTCTCTCGCAGCGAGAGAGCTGGTTTTCTCTGTGCAGATCGCAAAAACGCGGAAAGAGCTCCGCCCGCGCGAGCGAGACGCGGCGCTCTATAGAGACGAGGAGAATCGACGTTTTCGCGGGGGTGACGCGAGTCGAGGTTCTCAACCTTTGCCGGCGCGCCTACTTGCGTGTTGGTAATGCAGAGTGTAATGGTTTGGCTGGTGCCGGGGGGTGGAGGTCGGCTGGATTTCTAGGAGGCTGCGGAGGTGCTTTGGAGAAATAATAATGGCAGATTTTGAGGATTGGTTGGGTGGTCTGGGGGTTTGTGGTTTTGTTGTGATTAAGTTTAATTGTGTCGTTGATTTTTTAAGTTTCTGGAAAGTTATTAAGTAACTAGGTTTTATTTGTCGGAATAAGAAATGTAATTTAAAAGCGCAGTTTATTACTAAAATTGCGTTAATGTTGGTTTTTTACGTAGAAACTATAAACTTACGTAGGAATGGAATAGAGAAGTATTGTTGAAGCTCACCTGAAACAGAAAAAAAATGCAATTAGACAATGAAACTGTAAACAAAGAAAAAAATTTAAGGATTAATTTAGCATCACTCATATTTGCCTGACGTAAACTTATCAATCAAATGTGTCAAAAGTTAACCATAGATTACATACATTCATATCTCACACTTTCACAGAACAGAATAAACTGGCTGGCCAGTTAGATACTGAAAGTTTAACTGCAAATTTATTACAGTAATCAAGCTATACAGTTATTATTAATAAATGAAATAGTCAATTCAGTTTACGAGTTCAACATTCTAAATTTTCTTGCGTTGGAGGCGGGACTGCGTACTAATATAAATGTTTCACATTTGACGTCAGGAATATTCTAAATATTTCTTTTCATTTAAATTAAGTTTTACTTGTTAGGCGAGTATTTGAATACTGCGCTTTCAATTTTATTAAAAACTTAACATGCGTGCTTATTATGTTTAACAAACTAAAAGTGTTCAAAATGTATAATATAAAAAAATATTTTCTTTTTCAGATGTTCATCTATGCCAAATTTTATGTTTTCGCAAGCTTTGATAATCGTTGAAATGACAAAAATTATTGTACTACTTTGAAAGTGAGAACAAAAAAAGACACAACATTATTTGCTGCCGTACGTCCCCAAGGGTTTTCTCATCTGAAATGAAAAATAAGAGAATTCCCAACGCTCCGAATAGGTACACCAAAGTCAAGGAATATAACTTTGGAATAAGAAGTTTTGCAGAGAAAGAGTCGGCAACTTCATACAAAGATAAATCATCTGAAGTACGAAAAAGAAGCACCAAAAGTAACGCTAACCTTCGACTCTCTCCATTCCAAGTATACACATCGTTTTATCGATTCCCCCCTATTTCTAATCATCGGAAAAATTTTTAATTATCCGCTTCCCTGGCAAAGACCAACCAGCACAAAAAACCACACTCGCACCACTATCTCCACAAAAAAAGCTTGCAAAATTGGAACGCACCACCCGTCATTCATACACCAACCTTATCCCAAAGCACTGGCAGCGCGCACTCACAAAATCAGCGCGCGTCGCCTCTGCGAATTAATAATTCGACAAATAAACAAACACGCCTCGGGCTTATATATCCCCCCGCTTATTTATAACATGCCGCACAGGTAAAAATACCCATAGCTCGCGCGCGCATTTATATAAATGCCCCGCAACGCTCACTTGCGCTCTGCGCGTCTATATTAAAAGCCCGCGCGTCGCATCGCCGGCGACGAATTGCCTCTCGCGCGTGCCGAAATCGGCGACGAGATCGCGCCGATCCGATTGTGATGCACATTATTCACGCTCCCTCCCCCCGCCCGCTCGCGCGCATATATCTCCCCCTCTGCGGAGAAATCTCCAAAAAGCTCGCTCGCGGCAGGTGTCACCTCGTTTCCATCGAATATTTCAACTTTTCCCTCCTCGCACGTATTTATAGGCGTCGCTGTGTACACGCGGCTGCATTTTGCAATCGGTTGCGCGCGCTGCAAGAGAGAGAGAGCGAGAGAGGCTTGAATTAGTGGAGAGGAGGAGGAGGGTTTAGGCGCGGCATTGAATCGCTTCCAGCTGCCCTCGAGCTGCCAAATAGCGGCCAGTGCGATGTAGTGTGTCGGAGTTGCGCTCGTGCTCGACCGATCATTGGAGTGGCCTGCTGAGAGCGAGCTCCTTTCTGGATGACTCTATCTTGTTGAGGAGGGATGTGTAGGGCTATAAGTGTGGATTGGACTGAAGGGGACGATTAGTCTTTTCGTCTTTTTGTGGCACGGCGTTTGAGGCTGGTAGTTAATGTAAATGGATAGTTCATATTTTAATTTTAATTAGTGCTGAATTTGGTACTGTTCCACGGAGATAAATGGTTTATTGAGTATTAGTAGAACCTTCTCTAAAAAAAGGACAGACTCTCAAAGTGGAAAAAAATTGAAAAAACTTATAGTAAAATTTACTAACTTTCTAGTAATATTTGCTAGAATTATTGGAATAAGAAGTAGTATTCCATTGCATGAGTCTGTCTGAAAGAGTTCAACTAATACTTAATAGACCATTTTTCTCCGTGTCTGTATGAGGATATTACCTAATTTGACTTATGAAAGGAACTAGGTGAATCTAATACTTGAATAGCGCAATTTTTATTAAAATTTTTTTTAGCATCTCGCGCTAAGAATATTAAATTGAAAATAAGCACGTATAAGCCGGCATTTATTTTTAAACAATTTTTATGCAAGAAAATCTGCTGACGCAGAGTAAAACTTCAGCATTCTGCACCGGTGTATGAAGATATACACGGGCTCTTACACCCTTTAGGAATGCAAACTAATTAGCAAAAGAATGTGCCGGCAGAGCGCGAAGCGCGCCCGCAGAACTGGGTTAATGCATTATCTGAATTTCAGCATTCGCAATGTGTCATATTTTATTTCACTTACGTGAGATTTCACTTAAAATACGTATCACTTGCGCGCGTTATACATAGATTACCCTAGGCCTCAGTTATAATTTCCACCGATTTTTTCACCCGAGCTCGATCCTTTATCTCCGTCCGCCGGCAGATAAATGGCCAGCAGCTCGCTACACGCCAAAGTTAAATATATATCTGAATCTTCGCTGGCTGCTAGTGAAAAATCGCCATCTAAATTTTTACTACTCACTCGTAATTCGTTAAACTCGCCCCCGTCAATAAGAACCGCGAACTTTCGCACTCCACTTTGCAGAAGCAAGCCCCTCAGTAAAATCCCCGGCAACAAAAGCCAGCGAGCTCGCCTCTAATTTTTCCCTTCACAGCTCTAGAGTCCAACTCGTCGCGTCCGCTTTCTCCAGCCATCCAGCTATATATACCATCCGCCGGGGGCGCTAGAGCCGAGTTCCTCACCCGCAGGCGGGCTCCTCTTCCGCATAATCTTTTTCCGTGGCTTTCCAGTACTGCAGCTGCCGCGCGCACCTCCTCGAGATTTCGAAGATGCTGGGAGAGTTAAGGAGTTAGCTGGCGCTGCGGAAATTCTGAAGCGCGCGGCCGCGTATATACCTCCAGGGCCCTAAGCGCAGCCAGACAGCCAGAGAGTTTGATTTCGGGATTTCGTCGACGGTAATCCCAAGCGTGACTAATCTACTCTTTCCAAAGCTCGGCAGAGGCCAGATTTCGCCTTATTTACCCGTGCAAACGGCGATAACTCGCGCGGCGCCACTCGAACGTCTTTCTCGCAAATTGATTTATTTGCACCGCGGCTCTTGCTTAGCGGACCCCACAGCGATCCTTTTTCGATTGCTTTACGGGGCCACTCGGTGGTGACGGGCCGGTCTATGGTAGCTTCCTCCTCGACGCTGTCGCGCGTTCGATAAATTAATGTAGATAAGGACGACCAGGATATGAGAGTCGAGGGAGAGGGAAGGCGAAGGCGACGACTTTATTTCGCGAGCCGTGAAGAGCTCGTCGGCGCTCTTTTACTTTTTATTTTCGAATTGAATTTTCGCGAGCCTGAATTTATATACTCCGCCGCGCGCGCCGCGCATAATTGAATGAATAATTCATCCCGCGACGGGCTTTCTCGAGAGTGACCCCGGCGATATTTGACGTTATTATACGCGAAATATAATGGATCCTTCTCTCGCTGTCGCACCGCTCGAGTGTCTATATATACGTATAGGCGGAGAGAGCTGGCAATGCATTCGTAAACAAGCGCAGGCTTGATCGGCCGCGATGAATTTGCAGCTTCGGCTCTTTATAATGTATTATTTTATGTTTGCATGGATTTTATGCCGATGGTAAAAAAATTTACGAGCGCTGCCCTGTTGCGGATCTGTCGGCGCAGTGTATTCGGCTTTACGGCGGGCTTTTTATTCCGCCCTTTCGTTAACGCCGCCCCTAGCGATCGGTTTTTGCCGTGCGCAATTAATGCAGAGAAGTGTTGCGCGCTGGTGTTTTTTTTACTGCTTTTTAAAAGAATTGTAAGGGGTGGGGGGTGTATCTTGCTTTTTGAAGGGCGCACGTATGATTGCAAATTTTTTGGTTATATGTTTTGGTATGTTATAACAATTTTCTGGAATTTAATACGGGTTTTAAAGAATTTAGATGAATTTCTGTATGAGTTTCTTTTTAAAATACTATGAAACATTAGTTTAATAAATAAACAGTCGGGTTCGCTCGCGCGGAGTTTATATTTCGAAATTCGAAAAATAAATGATTCCATATAGAAATAGTCCGTATACCCAAAAGGCTCGGAAGCCAAGAACGCTTTTTCCTTTGCTCGTTTTTATAGATGACTGGCATTTGATCAATTTTCAGGCATCTGAATATTTGACGTACCCCAGAGACTTTTTTCCATTTTCAACGCTACCCACAGTTTGCACGTTTTCTTTAAAATAAAAAAAAAGCATTTTCCAGTCAAAATAAAATTCCACCCCAAAAACATTAAAAACAACAGTCTCCTTCCACCAAAAATATCAAAACCAACCGATCGAGCAATCACAACACCAATCCATACCCAAGAACCATTCCTCGCCACCTCTCCTCCAAAAACAAAAGACCCCGCGTTCTTTAACTGCTCTCCTCACACCCCATCCTCGCTCCAACTTAGCGCAAAAGTCAATAAGGGATGCAAAAAGCGCTCCGCGGGGGCGACGAAGACAAGGACGCAGGCACAAAGAGGGGAGCA
>JAPYZA010001321.1:0-38789 GCA_030522685.1 Eupelmus azureus | reverse complement strand
GTCTCTCTGCTGGCGTCGGCGCTTTCTTCTGCGATAAGAGCGCCGGGCGCGTGAACGAACGAACGAGTTTATCTCGTGCACGCGTGATTAACCGGTGGGCCACTAAATCATCGATTATATTCTCGTTAGGAGGCCCGCTCTCTTTTCTTCTCTTTGTAATATAATAATCCGGGGATCCGGTTGGGTGAGAATCAAGCCTGGGAGAATGACTTTTGCTGGGATTGAAGATGGGTATCTGGTTTAGCAGAGAAATGCGCCGGGGGTGAGGGTGAGGGCGGTTCGGTGGAGTTGTAGAAAAATATACTTGTCAAAGTTGGAATGAAAAGATTGGGAGTTATAATTTAATGGCGCGTCGTAAATCGCGGCTGTTATCGATTAATAATGAAAAAGATAATGTTTGGAAAGAGCGCTGTAAAACAAGGTAGAAGAATATTTTGTATAAATATTAAGCGGTTGTTAGTTGCCGAGAATCAGCACTAAATCATCGATCGATACTTAATTTTACGGCCCGCTATAATAGTTCTCGACTAATCTCGCGCGCGGGCCAAGCCCCCCCAATAAATTCCAAAAACCCTGCGATTTGACTCAATGAATGTTGCTTACAGCCCATAAAGCTCGTTCCGAATCGTAAAAGCGCTTTTAAATTTTACACGCTCGCCCATAAATTCCGAAAGTTTATTAATTTTTGATCGACAGCTGACTCGCGGCTCACTTCCAGAACGCGAGAAAAGAATAAAAAGAGAAAAAACAAGTTATAAATGACGTTTCCGGCTTGCGCGCAAAAATTTTTCGAAATGAAACTTGCAGCCGCGCGCGCTCGCGTCTGCATGTTTCCATAAACGTAATGGAATACGGAATTTACCTCCGCCGTCGAGTTGCAGTTTCATTTCGGCTGTATACACACACGTATATCCGTTCGCTCTGAGCAAAGCGCAAAAGCACACACATTTAAAGTTTCGCCGCAACGTCGCACCAGCGCGTGCGTGTGCGTACCTTAATAAAGGCACCTGCGCATGTACGCTTAAATATTGTGCTGGGCGAACCAAAAACTGTACTGACAAAATGATTGCTTGTCTTTCTTTTGACGGATACGCGTTCGTACTGTCGACGATTCGTTGGGGTGTTTTTGAAAATTTTTGTTAGTTGGCTGAATTGATAGAGTGATAGATGGGGTTTTGTATAAAAATAGTGGAGTAAACTTTTGCGTGTCACTGATTTACGGTAAAAAAACAGGCCTGTAAATTGGTTAACGCTTTTTTGCTTGTTAATGGTTTGCCTGATAAATGATGTTGTATAATTGAATTAATCCAAGTAGAAATTTAATTAATTGGGCCAAATTGTTTAAATTCCATTAGCCCAAACTGAGAACTCATGGCCACAATTATTATATATATGTAAATAATAAAGGCGACTAACTAAGGCTTAATTCGAGCTTATTCAATTTTATACCTGGGAATAAATGACATTATTCCTGTTAAATCGACAGGTAAACAGCTGTTATCTTATTTTATTAGTCACCGCCTATGGTACTTATGAATTACTCGTAGTCATTGCGCAATAGACCAATTTATTACGTGAACAATAGATGGCCCGACCGCAAAATTTGCGTTACTTGTTTACGGTTTCTGTAATCAAACAAGCAATCCGTAAACATTGTAATTAATCACTTTCGCAACTAGCTTGTTGATTCTATGCTGTTTACAACCTCGAATCCATACACCGAAAGCCACCCACGCTCGCAATAAAAATCTAGGCCACTCTCCGCGCCCCCAGTTCTCCCGGATTCCCCTACATAAAACAAGAGCCAAAAACTATAACCTACTCCAGAATAGGGGGATATTCAAAAAATTTAATATTTTTCGGAATATCGCGTGAAATTGCGCGGTTAATAAATAATATCCTCCTTCCACGGGACAAATTCCCATCTTCCGGGGGGAGCAGAGGCGAATCTTCCCCCTCCTTCTGCTCTCGCTCTGGATAGATAAATCACAACCCGAAACGATCAACGTCGCGCGACAACAGCAGCAACTGTGGCTGCGGCGACGCCGGCAGTAGCCCCCCTTTTGCCCCTCCGCCTCCCCTTAAACGCGTGCGTCACGATGAGAGAGCGGGGCAAAAAATTTCTTCGGACTCTAGCTCGGCTAAGATTGAGAGCTGCGGCTGCCGGAACGGTGTACGCTTTTTGCCGATTCTTCGGATGAGGCAAATGTCCGGGTTTCTTTTCGGGTTTTTTTTATTATTTGAGGAAATTTTTGGACGCTGAATTATATGTTTTCTTTGTGAATAAGTGAGATAGGTAATCTGATTTTATTTGGAAGAAAATTTCAGGGGTTATGCGAATATTACAACGTTTTATAAGTATTTTATTGTATACTATACAGTCTTCTACAGACTATAAAACTCTTATTGATATTAAAGAACGAAAATAAAAGCTAAAATAAAGATATTTTTATCTTCAATAATACTAAAAATCTTTAATTGCTAAATTTTTTACTGCCAGTATTTCGAGCATAAACTATTTCGAGGTAAGACTACACGTACTTTCACCGTTACATAACCCGCTTTTATCTTTAATTTGCTCCCATCGCTATCTCTCAACATCCATTACAAATTTAAATTCACACTCGCAAAGGCAAAGGCAAAAGCGCAGACACGCGTATAAATCACCGGGCGATAAACTCGATGAAAATTCAAAAAGTTTCCTCCATTACCTCTCAAATCGAATCAATTTAGACGATACAGCCCCGCAGTAATCCCAGCAGACTGTCACTTTGATTTAGGAGATAACGTAATAAAAGCCGCTCTCCCGCTCGGTCGCGCAAAAAAGAAGTGGGGGCCGCACAGATAGACGTCTAAGCCGGGCGAGCGCCCAGTCTACCTAATCATTTTTCTTAACGATCTCGCAGGTCGAACGCGAAAGAGGCGGTGGCGATGATGTCAAGAGTAATTTCCTCCCCTCGCGCTCTCGCAAACGACGACTCGAACTAATGATCTTGACCTTTTCGACGTGCACTCGCTCCTCTCTCACTCTTGCAAGCCGGCTTTTTTTCCTATCCGGACAGAGTCATCGGTTCGGGCCAATCGGTTTATCGGAGAATGCTCAGCTCGCTCTTTTTTTTCTATCGGGGTAGGGTAAAAAAATTCGAAGGGAATTATTTTAATCAAGAGCTCGTGGCTCGAAATATCGCGAAACTTTTTCCTCCCCGCTGCGGTCCGATATGTGTACGTTTATAAAAAGTTGATCGTCAAATTTTTCGCGCTCGCGCATCCCATATATACACTCGCCGCGTGAGGGTGGCGCGCTGCTGGATATTTATTCGAGCATCCCTCGCTCCTTTTATTCCCGCGCGAGACCAATGAATTCGGAATTTTCATGAAAGTAACTTCCGCTAAAAGCGGCCAGTTATTGCAGCTTGCGGTGGACTCGCGGCCGGGCGAGAGGATAAAATATTACGTTAATTATAAAATATCTGAGCCCCCCCGCGTACGTATATACCTCGGAAATTCATCCCTTAAAAGCAGAGAGCCACGCGCGAATTCTCCGCAAACAAAAGAGCCCCAGCCCCGTGCGCCTGCCAGAGATCGATTTCCAACTAAAATGGCAGTTCGCGTTTCGACCATAAAATTCCTATGTAAGAATCTCTCGCTCCTTCCTTCCGGCTTCTCTCCCCTCCTTTTTAAACGAGCTACTTTGCGCGCTCGGCCGCCGGGGTCGTACGTCGCGCGTTAAAGAATGATGTTCGCCGGGAGCTGCAGCAGCGCCGGCGCGCGTGCACGGGGAGCGAGAAACTTGGTATTCGGCGACGCATACCGGCGGGCCGGGGTATTAAAAAAATCATTTTCTTGAATAATGAAAGGCGCGAGGAGCGCGCTCTGGATGCGCCCGGGTAATCGCCAAGCGTGGAATAAAATCGGGGATGGGATAGGGAATTGTGGAGCGGTGATGAACGGGATTGTTGATGATGCTCGGGTAATGTATGTGAGCGGTGATAGAGGAGGGGCGGGATGGGAATAATGAAATTTATTTCCCTGGAAATAGGGATGTTTGAGCGTTTTAATCAACGAAATTAATTGTATTTGAATTTATTAAAACGCGAATTTGATAACGCGAATAATGAACGACGAGGAAGAACGAATGTAAAACACCCGGCAATTAACCCAGATGTACACGAAGCCAAAATAACGGGCATTAGTTTTATAAAATACAGCTTGTAAATAATTCTTCAATTTACGCGGATTCAACAATACATTTTAAACATGAGGCTTTGTTATTAGGAGCGCTCGTAAACAAATTCCCTCTCGAATTTTTTCCCCCCGGAAAGAGCCACAACATTTTCCTGCGCAGAGCAGCGACGAGCACTCTAACTAAGCATCCCCCGCAATTTCCGCACAAAGAGAGCGGCCAAAGCAAACTGATTACACGCTCGTATTCCTCGGGTCCACAATAAAATCACTGCCTCCGCGGGCAATTTTTTCTTTCTCTCCCGCGGCCACAACAAAGCCCCCCTACGCATCGCGCAGTAGTCACAGACAGAGTTTTGTCAGCCACGCGCTCCCAACAATAAAAGCCCGCTCTCTCAAACTTTCGCAGGGCGCACCGATACACCGTCGCGCGAATAAAAAGGGCGAAAACTAAACTTCCCCCGTAATCTAAAGAGGGTAAACTCGCAGCGCGAGTACAAACCGCGCGTAAATTACAGCCTGACCGTGCAATTCCAGCGGCGCGTCAGAAATTCACCGCTCCACATATATATACACACCCAGCCGCGCATCCCCATTGTTCGGCGCCTCGCACATTGTCTTTTGACTGACTCGCGATTCGCCTTCCCTTTCGACTACCTACCCGCCGGCCTATCTTACTGCCTAGCTCACCGGCGTACCTAATGCTCGGCTCGACGTATACGCGCTCGCGAAGCGAAAGCATTATTGCGTTTTCTGCGGGGGTGGGCCTCGCGTGCTCGAGTTTCAAAGAGGTAGAAGCTTTGCCGGGGAGTAGTGTGTCTTAAGGTGGCTCAACCGCGAAAGTCTTGCTCCAAGGAACTTGATCCGCCGTTGCGTTTCTGTTGAAAATCATTTGAAATGGGGGGGGGGGGGGGGGGGGGGGTGATACACTTGCCGAGGGTGTAAGGTTCGTGGGTGTGGATTTAATCGGAATTTCGGTATTTTTTTCATGTTTGATTTTCAGCGATAGAATGAACGCAAACCACGACATTCGTACGCCATTATTATTTATTCGCAGGTAGATATTCCGCAACAATATCGTAATAAAGCGAGCTCACGACACGAGCCGCCCCGCAGTCGCTAGGCATAAATTTTCATAAATTACCGAGATTCAGCGCGCTTTTCGGATACATAATGAAACTACTCGAGTACAAGTCGAGTGGCTGAGCGTACGTTGATCTTTTCGTAATATGACAGCTGCTGCCTCTGCTGCTCGGTTCTGCGCTTCCAGCGAAAATGTTACACGATGTTCCTGTTTCGGCTGCGTGGCGCGGATTTGATACTGCGCGTGTAACGTCTCGCTTTCCGGAAACGTAAAGCGGTAAATTATACATTAGCGCGCGAAGCGTTAATTTAACATTCGTCACGCGAAATTAAAATCAAGCGTCAGGTTATTTCTGGAGTGGGTGCGCGCGACTGCAAGATGTAAAATATTGGCGATGTGCATGGTTAATGAGGATATTTTGCGAGGAGAGTAACAATACTTAAGTAATGAGGGATGATGACCTATTTTGGTTTGGCACAAGATGAAGCATCTTTCAATATTCCGCTGCTCATTAAAAAGCTATATACAGGGAGGCTTATTAATGAAAATGTTCTCCCTCTTTAAGCCTGGAAATTTGACTTAAGTCGTCTACGATGAGTAAGTTGCATCAAAACTTGCTCCGAAGGCTCATTAAGCTGATGCGAAAGAAATTTAATATTCTTTTTGAAATGCTTATTATTCAGTTCGTTATTAAAATCTCATCGATACTATAATGCCATTATTTTAATTATATTCGGAAATTTAATCCTCAAATATTCAACGATAAAATATTAAAGAACAAAAAAAGTATCATTAAATCAAAAATAACTTTATACCTAATTCATTCAATTCCCCCGCCATCCAATAAATCACATCCCACACTCCATCTCCAAAACCCAAACTCAAAATTCCAAAAGCCACCATAAAACCCAGTCATCAAAACCCAATAAAACAAAAGACACCGCGCACCCAACCCAGCACAATATTAAAAAATTCCTTCAAAACTTAGCTACTCGATTCTCCAGTCTCCAAATATTTACAAACTTAAACCTGCCCGCAGCAGCGGCGCAGTCGCAAAAAAAAAGACAAGCAAGCCAAAAGCTGCAGCAGCCGCATGAAAAAGGTTCTCGAAAAAGTCGGAGCCTGCTCGCAATTTACCCAGCAACGCAATACGTATTGCCGTCGTTTGTTTCGAAACTCTCCCTGGGCCTCTCTCTAGCGCAATTATGCGCGCTAACCCCAGGTGCTGCTCGAGAAGGCGCAAAGCGGCCCGGTAATCGTTTGTATATGGAAACTTGGTTAGACAAGGTAACGTCTCATCTACATAATTCAATTAGCGGGCGAGCTGCCTGCGAAAGCTCTTTTCTCGCTGTAGTAGCAGAACGAGCTTGCGCTGGGTGTATAGATCGGCTGGCCTTCGGGAGGCGAGTGCATCGATCTGATTTGTTTTCTTCCGGGTATATAGACGGCGTTTAAGGCGGCTCGCGAAAATTTAGCGCTCTGCGCCTGGTTTGCCGCGCTTTTGTTTTGTTTTCTTCTGGCCGCCGTGTGTTTTATGAGAAAAATCGATCTCGGCCCCGCGACTCGCGCCCCCGCCTGGGATTCCTCGGACGTAAACTATTGGTTTATATAGCTAATTCGGATTGATCGAGATTCCGGCTTTATTAGAAAATAAATTTTACTTTTTTTCTTTAAAGTTGTTCTGCAGCTGATTTATCTGGAACGTATCAGTTGAGGAGGTGAAAGATTGTTTGATCGATAATTTGTGATTGAATCGAATTAATGTTTGCGATTGATGACGAAAATTTGAGCATATATACCGATCACTTCGGAACACGATTAATATTGGTTGATTAGAAAATTAAATAGGCCCTAAACAGGGCCAAACTAGGTTGCCTAGTTATTAATGTAATTGTGGCTGCAAGTTAGCTTCTAATTAGGCCCTAGCTAGGGACTATCAAAAGTTGAATGATTAGGTCTGACTAATTAATTCTATTCGGGTGTTAAAAGCTACAGTATATATGTATGTGATTATTTGGTTACATTTTGTTATATTATCATGATTTATATACAAAAGATAACGTAGTGTAATTAAGGTCGCAGCAAGAACTTTCAGATATATCTGCTATTATTTTTACTTCGAACATAGTTTTTCTTGCTAATTCAAGCCGAAAACAAGTTTAATTTAATTACATAAACAATCTTATCAATGTATGTATTTCAACAAATTTGTTTATTGTGCGCCCAACAAATTTGTTTATTATAATTTCGCACGTACACAAACATGTAGTTAAAGTTTTATCAATTTGTAAATGTTGTGTACTAAATTCAAATAAAGCGTAATCCTACATAATTGGATAAAATTTTATAACCCGAACACGTTAGCATATTATCCATTTATTATAAACTGCTGTAGATTTTTCCGATGTTTTCAATTTCAGCAAGAAAGATCGCAGATAATTTAAATGAGCGCGATATTTTTCATCCGAAAATTATGAAATTTTCCAATGTATAGCGAGATTTTCATGTTGATAAACGACTTCCAAGTTCTTTCAGACCGCGGCGTATCTTTAAATCTCCACTGTCGTACAAAGCCATTATCCGATACGAAATCTATAATAAGCAGGTTAAAAATGGCATTTTCCCCGTAATTTGCCTTCTTACAGAGCACTGAACGGTGATTTGTATACGCTTTACGACTGCTTAAATGCTTTCCTCAAAAATGTTTTCCTCCTCCAACAATCAAATATAAATCAAGTCATTAAACTAATTCGCCGCGAATAAAAGCGCCCAAGATATCCAATCTCTCCTTCAAACACGATTTTTCCCAAAGACCCAATTCAGCAGGCCGCTGCTCGCCTCGTGCTTCTTCCAATTATAACCGTCCACAAACCCGCTCTCTGCCCCAGAGCTTGCAAGCTCCGCGCGCGCAGCGAAACTCCCCAATCAATTGGGAGCCGGCTCCAAATCACATAACTGCCTCGACACACATAAGCCAGCTCTGCCGCGGCCGCGGCGCAATTATAGACTAATAAAAATGATTTCCACGGGCGCGAGAGCGCGCAATTAAATTTTCCCGCCTCTCCCGCCCAGTATTTTTCATTAGCGGCTCCGGCGCTGGCGCAAACATTATACAGCGCGGCCGGGCGTTTAAACAAGCGATGGAAAGCATTAACCTTTCACGCGCGCGGGCATTCGATTAACGAGCAGCGCTGCCGACGCTATTCATCCTCCCGCGCCTGTATATGCGCCCCCGCGCACGTGTATACAACATCAGGGGCCGGGGCGAATATATCGGCAAACTTTCCCGGAGCGCGTATATACACGGGCGCAGAGGAGCACACACGGGCGAAAAGCGCGCTGGAAATGTATAAAGAGCCCGCTCTGCTAGTCCGACTCGAAAAACTTGCGCAGAGCCAGAACGCGCTGGCATTGTTCTTTCTTCCTCTCTCGCTCTGTGTTTCTGCCGGCGAGGGTACAGTAGAAGGGGAAAAAAATTTCCCCGCCGTTTTTATTACCATTTTCCATATACGCGAAAATTCTTTCTTCGCCGCGGCCGCTCGTCCGTGTGTATACACGTCCGAGTGCGCAAAGGCGCGCAGAATGCCGCGGTATAATATTCGCCCCTGCCTAATCCGTATCGATTTATCGACTGACCCCGCACACAGGAGAGTGCCGGCTGCCTGCCTGCCTCCTCTAGAGAGGGAGCGAACAAATTTCTCTGACCGCCGAGCGAACGAGAGCCGCGCTGGAGAAGTCGGAGAAATTAAATGCACCTTTAGCTCGATTTTTCTCTCTCCGGCTCTCTATTGTTTCCTAGGAGCGGGCTATACTACCACTCATAATGGCCCCTGTGATATATGCGCGCGGCTTTTCCGAGTCCGTAAAGCCACGGCCGAGGACAATAAGCCCCGAGAAAGAGGAAGAGAGAGAAGGAAAGCACACGCGACCCGATTAGAAGCTAGCTCCATTCCGCCCAGCAGTGGCAAAGACCATTTTCGTGCGCGACTGTTGCTCTCCGGGGCGCGTTTTATACTCTTTCTCTCGGCGAAAATTGAATCGGCGGTAGTTCAAAAATTAGCAGCCGGATTACCAGGGGGCGAGGGCCCTGATTTATCGCGAGGGCGCGTGATAAAAATTCGGAATTCGGGCGATGATATAATTTATACGGTTAGAGAGCGGTCCTCTCTGCGGGCGCGGAGCTACATTGAATTCGGCACGCGAGGGCTGGGAGTTTACGCTCGAGCGGAATCGATGAAATTTAGGAGATAAAAGACTGAAAGTTGGTTAAGCGAGTTTGTTCGATTAACCCTTAACGGCTCGCTGGATTTCCATAGTGCGCGCCGAAATTTTATTCGCCTAGGACCCATCGTCGTGGAATGCTTGGCGCGTGCGCGTGTGTTTTTTTTATCCAGTTTGTACCCCCGGAGTTTCGTATTTTTAAAATAAAATTCCTTTGCCAGCGACGCAGTCTTTGAAGTATCGAAAGTACTTTCAATTGCGTTTTTCATATTTTTAATATACTTTTTTTTTAATTTTAATCTACGAGTAAGGTAGGTAAGGAACTTCCGTCAGAATTACTTTTGATCGACATTGTTTTTGTTTATGGAAATTCTTGCGGCCACGAATTATAGTGGACGCGAGGAATTTCAGCAAACTATTGACCCGAGCGTTATATTATGCAATTTAATTCACGTCGCTCGCAAGTAAACATGCAAATTGTTGTTGACAAAAATAGCGCAAATAATTACTATTATAATCCGCGAGCTGGCATTTAATGTTGCGCTCGGCATAAAAACTTGAACACGCCCTGAACTTTAAATGGAAACTCGGCGTAACGATAAAAAACGCGGTTAGTTCCTTAAAAATTATCATTAGCACGCTATAAAAGCAATAAGCGAGTACATTACCAACTAAAGTTGCGCTGAATAATGAAAACTTAAAATCACTTCTATTAATTGTTCTCTATTAAAAACCAAGAAACAACGACAACTTCAAGCGCGCACTATATACTTTCAGTTTGCAAAAAAATTAGCTTACGAGCACGCTCGTTATGTATATACTATATCCACTCTTACACAAGCATGCCAAAAGAAATTCCATAAAGCACCAATAAACGAAGTCTATAGTTTTAGGAAATAATACAGCAGAAGCGAGCGTAAGCGCGCGCGGCATCGACTTTCCCCGATAAAAACAGCATCGTAAATTTTTCATAAATAGCCCAATAACCTATCTCCCTCTCCGCCAACAACAATCCACCCAACAGCTAAAATACACAGAATCTCAAGATCTCAAGCCATAAAGCAGCAGGGCCAAATTTGGCCTGGAATTAGCGGGCGCGTCGCGGCTAATATAAATCAGTATGACGAGAGATAGGACAGCGCGGAGACAAAGAGCCTCGGCTAGGTCTAGGCCGGAGGGGTAGGGGAGCTCGAAAACTTGCAATTTGACGTTGCGCATTTCCTGTCCAAATGTCAGCTTAATTGCATTCCGGCCGAGCCCCGGCATTCTTATCGTTAATCTCTCTGCGAGAGCCCGCGCGCTGCGCGTCGATATTTAAACGTCCATCTCCCTTTCCCTCTCTCTCTTTCTCTTTCTCTCTCCCGAATAGAGTCGTGTCTATTTACGGGGCCGCGAGCTCGCGAGCAAGATTGAAAACTCCCCGGCTATATCTAGCCGGCTCCCTGCGCGCGAATCCGAAACTTTGTTCTACGTGCGCGCAGTGTGGGCAAAGTTTTTAACGGGACCACTTTGCGCCTCGAGCTTTTCTTTTTCGAGCGGCGAGCTCTCGTGCTGGAAAAAAGAAGACGATTATGTGTATCGCGAGGTAAGGCCTGCTATAATGGAAATACCGATGAGGATAATGGCGCTGGATGCGTTGTTGGCGTGAATTTAATTGGCGGCCGCGTGGGGGTATTGTTCGGGAGGGTTAAAAAGGGGCTAGCATCGTTCAATTATTTATAACGCAGTGAAATTTTAATTTGAAAGAGATAGCTTAGAAAAACGCTGGGCTCGAGCGGCGGCGTATGTATGTATATATAGGCGGCCGTCTTACCATACCAGACTCGTTCTACTCAACGTATGCAAATGCGCGGGCCGCGCATTATTCAAATAACTTTAAGCACATTTTTCTCCATGAATGACGGATTATTACTGCGCTTTCCTTCCGCGGCCTCGATTTAATCTGGATTTTCGCTGAAACCTTCGGCTCGCTCGTTGAAAAGTTGGCTGTTGTGCGAGAGGAGGAGAGCCCGGGCTCTCTAATTGCCGCTGGAACAATGTGTGTTCCCCGGCACTTTCGAAAGCACGATTCATTCAATTGGACAAAAAACTCCTGGAGCGCGCTGCTCTATTTCCAGCGTGTGGCTTTGAACGACAGGTTACATTTACAACGCCGTTATACCAAGCTTGCCGATGGAAAAAACAAAAACGTTATACACACAATTAGAACGTAACAATACGCTTTTATATCTAATCGAAATTAATCGCGCTACATAAAAATAGTGCGTTATCATTCGTCCGTCCCCCCAGAATATCAATCAATCAAAACTAGCCCGCGAAAGTAAATTCCACGAAGCCGCGAAAATAATAGATCTCGATCGAAAAACAATTTCCGGCGCGCAAACAACGCGCGCGCGCCGCGGCGAAAAAAAATCAATTCGCGCGGCAAAAAAATTCGCTGGAAAAAAACAAGCTCACTCTCTCGCTTGCCTATCCGCTCTCGCATAGCCCAGCAGAGAGAAATGGAGCGAGCGAGCCGGAGGAGGAGAGTGAAAACTGGCTCGATTGCTAGATGAAGCGATCGCCCCGCAGGTATATATACGCGGACAAATGAACGGCGACGCGCGCGAGAGAGAAAGAGAGAGAGAGAGAGAGAGGGAATATAGCGAAAAGAACGAGCCTCGGCTAATCGAACGAGCAGCCCTCTCTCTCTCCTACATAGCTGCACACGGGCGCAGAGAGCCGATGAAGAATCGCTCGGCCGGTCAAAGGGCATTAGCGATGGCCTGCGCCTGCGATTAACCGGCGGCGTAGCTATACTCCCTCTTTCTCTGCTCCCTCTCTGTATTTACGTCGCCCGCTGCCGCTGTCCCGCTGGATTGTTTTAGACGTATCGCCCGGATGAGCGAGCAGGTTCCATAAAAAAAAAGAAAGGAGGAAAAAAAAGGAAAATGCTTTCCTCGTCCTCGACCCTCTCTCGTATTTCGCTCTCGTGCGCGCGCTGCTACATGGCCGAGAAGCTGCGAAAGCGCGCGGGTATATGGCTGGAGTTTGAGCGTTGGACTCTCGGCGATTTTTTTTTTTCGCCGGCTATTACTTTTATTATTGTATTTTATGTCGGGAGCTCGTAACTTTTAGGAACTGCCGCGCTCGAGAATCGACGCTGGCGGCTCGCTGCGCGCTTCTGCGGTTAATTGTGAAGGGCTTCGGTTTTTATGCCGTAGTGGCTGTGAGAGATGGATTTTTGAATTCTGGTCTGCTATATACGTAATAAGCGCTTTCGTTTATATTGGTTTGTTTTCTCCTAAGACTGTTATTTACAGAAGCAAAATTGATTTACCTTTACTTAAAAAAAAATACCAAAAAAATCCCGACAAAAATGACACTATTCTTGCACAGAAACGCATGAAAGCACAGCGCGTACAAAAATCGCTAGTCTCCAACGTAACTGCAGCCTAGCAGCAGTCAATTATACCGCAGCACTCACGCTGAAAACGCCGCGCTCCGCCATTAAGCCATCCAATCGCAAGCATCCCTATAGTGCAGCGTACACAGCGCGCGCATCCAAGAAACATTAAACGCCGGAATCGTCCACTCGGTCCCCCCCCCCCCCTTCCACCCCCTCCCCGATGAGAAAACTCTTAAGCCCGCGACAGACTGCGCCTAGCTACTCTCTCCCGCCGGCAAAAAGCGCGCGTATATAGCTCCGGCCTATGGATTATCTCTCGCTGATGCGCTTAAGAAGAGTCCCGCCGCTGCAGCTTGCGAAGAAAGCAACAAGAAACGCAATTACCGTCGCAATTGGCGCTGAAGAGGGAGAAAAAAAGGAGGGAGGGAGGCGAAATGAGCCGCAGGGGAGAGAGTCAAAGTCGCGCGCGGGGCTGAATTACGCTAATCGATCCGAATGCGAGCAGCGCCCGGTTAGACGTTGATGATAATTTCATTGCGGCGGATTGGATTATATATAGGCAGGAGGAGCTTGACGCGCTCGCGCGCGGAGAGAGAGAGATACACGTGCGCGCCTTTTTGCCAGCCAGTGTGAATTGAGAGCGGGTTATGCGGAGTTCGAGGCTCGGCGATTTTTCGGCTGATATTTCGAAAATTTTGGCTGGCGCGAGAATCTCGCTGAATTTCTGGTATGTGTTTAGCTATTTATGTAGAGGGTTTGTGATGCTTGTGTTGTATAATCTGGATGAAGTATTAAGTTGTCGGGCTGAATTTTGTATGGGTAAGAGTGCCGTTTTTAAGAGTCGCTTTTCAGATATTTTCAGATATTTTCTGATTATTTTAAGATCTGAACTTTTTTATGGGGATTAGTTTAAGAATACTCTGAAGCTTTTTGATAAATAATTTATATATGGGCTCAGACAATGTTTTTAGGTCCTTTAAAATGCAGTTTTATCTCATACTAAAAGCTATATTTAAAGAAAGTTTTGTTCTTTTGCGTTAATTATGCATTTAAAAAATAAATGTACTATTAATGCAATTTTGGAAAAATTTTGCATCATCAACTTGTTTTTCTCAGATTTTTTTCAAAATTAGTAATTATGTGAAAAACTAGGTCTTCGCAATTGACGGGGACCGCAATTTAATATCCTCGTAGAATGCACTAGATTCAAGCTATTTAAGGTCTAATGGTTTTAAAAAGGATTTTTCAAAATTGAATTTTAAATATCATTGTATTAATTTAACAATATAATTGCACAAACTATAGGTGCATCTAAAAATGGCTTTCGAAATTAAGAAAATTTTTCTTAAATTAGTACTGTTAATAAAAGCAAATTACTTGCATTTTTTAATGATGGCCGTTATTGTTAAGATATAAAAAACAATAATTTTAAAAAATTACATAATTTTATCCAAAAGTTGATAAACAAGTATAATATATGCCTTATCCATAGGTTACCCATAGTAAAATTAAAAAAGAATCATTAACATTCTGATTTTTATATAATAGACATTTGCTCTTCTTTTACTAACAATATTTGCCAATATATAATAGAAGCTGGGTCCAAGTGGTTTAAAATAATCTTTTCTACTTCTTTAAGCTTTTTATTTTATATGTTTTAAAATTCTATAGTTTCATCAAATTGTTAAAAAAACAATTAAATATGTATTTTAAAAAATTCTATTTAAAATCACTGATCTTCCTAAAAAAATCATAACCTTGTATTTTGATTTATAACAATTTTGTTATATGATAGTCTATATGCATACAGTTTCACGAATTCATCTATTATTTGAAAACATACTCGAGCTTTTAGTTGTAACGACAATAAGAGTGTAAGGTCACGTTTTCTAGCGCTTTTATTCCAGCTTTGGGGAATAAGCCATCATTTGAATCTGTATAAATTCGCCATTTATTCTTTTTTATAAGACTCGATTAAGATTCTTAGTGACCCTACGTTGTAAATAAACAATATATAAAATAGTGATGTTGATTTATTTAATTATCCACCATATTCTATCTTTCGTGATGCATACAAATTAAGGACTTAACCGCTCTACGTAATGACATTCTTTGGATATGTTTATCTAAATTTCCATGTTAATATTCCAAGACACCAAAAAGATATTTAAACACGATTTCGTCTCGATCATCCGAGAATTTTTTTATAAGCCATTCACAGACGCTTTAAAATATTAACTTAAAATTTTCTACAGAAATAGAGTGTATTTTTACGAAGGCGATCTATATCCTGGATTTGGCACAAGTCGACCTATCGCAATTTAAAATCTGAAGCTGTTTGCACAAAAATTTTGTATCTGTTAAAAAAATAAAGAAAAAAAGATTACAACACTTTATTATATTACTAAGATCATCACTTCACCATAATCCCCAACAAAAAAAGCTTAACCTAAACAACATTCCAAACCAGAAAGCTCAAACTAAAATATAACTAAAAAATTTGAGCCCCCAAGAAAAACCGGCGCTAACATTCTCACCACGTCACACCACAGCTCCTCCCCTTCCTCACCTAACGAAGCGACCTCATCGTCCATTCGCCACGCATCAGGGAGCAGCTCGTGTGTGTCGCCTCGAAAAATGAAAAACCAAAATAAAAAAGAAGGACGCGCCGAGCGCGCGTGCTACGCGAGAAGACAGCGTCAGCGGACAAAGTGTCCGAAGCCTCGGCTGTCTTAGAGCGCGCGATGCGCATACCTAATGCACAATTAGCCCAGCCACGCAATTTAATCTAGGGGGAAAAGGATCTGATATGTATATATATACACACGAACACAGAGATAGAAGCGCCACGTGCGCGTCACCCTCGAAAGCTCCTCCCTCGTTTATGCAAGCGTTTACGGTAAAAATTCCGTAGCGGCTCTCTTTCGGCCTTTCGCCTCCCGGCCTGTGTACAATTTCATTAAGCTCCGCGGCGTTCGCGGCTTCAGCGCTCACAGAGAGGAATTCCTCGCTCTCTGGTTTCTGCACTTAATGCGCCCGGCGTCCGCCAGCGCGCTCCTCTCCTCGGTGCTTGCGGAAAATTGGCGTTTTATCATCGCAAGCTCTGCGGCTGCTTTAAAGCGCAGTAGAAGGAGTGCGTATACAGTCTAACCGGCTTTTTGTTGTCGGGGAGGGAAGCTGAGCTCGCTGCTTGCAAAATGTTATGCGCCAGTCGAAAACGGAGCCGCGAGTTTTACGCTCATTCGGTGATAACGAGGATTGTTGGAGGAATGGAGGTTGTTAATCGTGTTTTATGGCTGGAGCTTTCAGCTTTTTTTTGCAAGATTTATTGCGTTGTTGTTAATGGCGAGGTGATGGCAGTGGTAATGGATAATTGATAAATAAATTTTGCGAATTTATTAGTAGGGGAGAGCGGGATGCAGATGGGTAAGGCGACATAATATCAATAACTTATTGCAAGCACGGTATTATGTAGTGGCTCAGACATAGATACTATGCAGTGTGACAAACATTTTGAAAGAGTCTGAAAGATTGAGATATAGATATAGATTGGCAGTCACAATATTTAGCTGACTTTTCTTATTTTTGTACAAGGTAAAATTTCTAAATTTTGATTTAAGTGTATTTATTCTATTCAGGTAAATTATAAATATCATTTATTTATTCTGTTCACTTGATCCGCTCTCCTCTACTTTGAGATACGATCTTTTAATACTCTGAATAAACAAGTACAAGATTACTAAAGTGTAGGCCTTCGGGTACTAAAAACAAGAGCACTGCAGTCCAAATATGTTCATTCGGAAAATTGCCACTTTGAAAATTATGGTTATTTGGACGTGAAATCGTTTCCAATTTTGCCGGAAAATCAATTGTAATCGTTCTATTTTGTTATTTTACACCAGAAGCACTGAAATGATTTTTTCACTGAATTCCACAAACTGTTATTTCGAAACATTTTTTAAACTCAAGAAACAACAGTACTCAAGAAACAGTCATCTCTTCCTCACACCACCGCTCTACCGTACCCACTTCCGACTTCTTTTCCAACAATTACAGTTCGAAAAACGAAACAATTTCTCACAAACATCAAACTATTTTTCATAAAAGTCAACCGCGTCTTCATTTTTCCCGTCACAAGCATCCCACCTACGCATCCTCATTCCAACAAGCACACAAACTCAACCCGACAACTCCGCGCTTATATTTCGAAGAATTTTCAGAGCGTCACATCGCCGGGTGACCCGTAGAAAAGCGCAAGTCTGCACGTGAAGCCAGCGTAGACGCGCTTGCGTGTGCAGAGCCGTACACATCCACAAGCGCGCGCGTGCTGCAGTGTATGTGCAAACACGAGTGCGCAGGCTCAAAACGCGGGGGGCAAACGGCAACGGTATGTAATGAAGTTGCGTTTCTCCGCTCAAGGATCTCGTGCTCTTTGCGCGGGGCCGGGATTTTTTTTCCCACTTTTTGTCTCCGCGTTACGCGCCGGGCTGGCTTCTCGATGGTTAATTTGCGTTTTGACGTCTGGCGTGCAAAGCGAAAGCGGATTTGCCGCAGGCTGCTCAAACGCTCGGCCGTTCGGAGCGTTTAGGCTAATAAGATTAAATAAAGCGTTTCGCGTGCGCTTTGACGTCGATCGAAGCAAGCGTCGATGAGCCGACTTTTCTTATCTCGACCGAGTAAAACTGCTGTGGCGAGCGTCGCGCCAGCTCCGACTGTATAACGTTAGAATTGCAAATCCAGCCGCGAGAGCCGGCATTAAAGCCGAATTTCAAATCCCTCGCGCTCTGATTTATCGCCTCCCACGAACTCTCACACACCCGGCGTGTATAAGAATTAAAAAAAGCCGCTCTCGATACCAGCCCTATAAATTATTCCTCAACTCCTCGAAAAGCGATTAATGAGCGCCGGAGCACTCCAGCTCTCAGCGCGCGCGCGCGAGCGAACAAAACCGTCTCCGCAATTCAAAGTTTCCGCAAGCGCACGGGGACACCTCTAATTTACCGTTTGTTTACTCCTCGCGCCGGCCTCAAGAAAAACAGAGCCTCGCGCTAGCATAGATGCACTACACACAGCCCAGCAAAAAACCAGCCCCACCTTTGCTTTAAGCACCCAGTGCGTCACACACTTGCTGCCCCTACTCCCTTTTTCCTATACCTCCCGCGCGTGTTTATATTTACTCTCTCTTGCGCGGGCGCGAGATGCACACTTAGCGGCTATCTGTCCGTCCGTCGATCGATCAGCGCGTATATATTTTATCCGAGAAAAGAAGCGCGCGGGAGCGGAGAATTCCATTTTCCCGCTGTATATACACAGCGAGCGCGGGTGACAACGCGAGCGATATTTATGGGACGTCTTGGAGAAATGAGAGCCGCTGGATTTATATATCGGCCCGCGCTTCGTAGTGTACGTGCGTAACCCGTAAATTTCTCGGCGCGGCACTCGATCATCGCTCGCCCGAGCGCGTCGAGCGATTATATTGGCCGGATTAATGAATAGGCGGCTCTGTCCTTTCGCGAGCCTCCCGCGGGCCTCTGACGCTTTAATTGCCGGCTCCTTGGCGCGAGGTCGGACCTGTGGGGTATGTCTTTGAAAATCAATAGGCTGGCTGGATTATTAACGCCGTAAATTCGCGAATCTCGGTTTAATTGCCTCCGAGCGTGACTAGAGAGATATAGCCTGGTGTGTTTGTAAAAATATTGCCGTCTAATGGACGCGCTTGGCGAGCGGGCAAAAAGCGATTCCGTAAATATTTTACAGCCGCGCGGCGCTGTGGAAACTGTCGGGGCTTTGAGCAGTTCCATTAGTATCAAAATCCAGCCTCTGTATTTAACGGCCCGTAACGGCTAATCGATATCGCTCTCGCGCCGACGGGCTTTCAGAAAGCCGCGCGTATACTTGCACTGTGTATATACACTCTCGCGTATACAGGAGAGAGGCTGCAGCGCGGCAGCAACAGGAAGAGAGCTGTCGATCGGCCGAAAATTCATCGATGCCGATAAATCAATAATCCCCCGGTCTCGCGCGACAATACACGGGGCTCCTTTCTCTCCTAACCTCGGGCCTATATCCGCGCAATCAGCGCCGGAACAGCCTGCCCCTGTCGTCGCGATAAAAAAATCAAGAGACGGCTCTTTTCTGCCTAAGAGTCCGCTGAGAGAACGGCGTATCAATCACGCTATTACGGCTCGCTCCCTCGAGAGCGGGGGGGTTAGACCGGCCCTCACACTTAGCTATTATATAGATGGCCACACGTATATACACAGAGACACTCGGCTTACCTCGTTACAATCGGCAGTCCCGTCTCCTCTTGGCTGGCTGTTGTTGTGTACGTATATCTCTGCCAGAGCGCGCGCACGCACGCACCGGAGGAGGGTGCCGAGAGAGGAAAAAAAGGGGCGCACTGCGCGCCTCCCTGCAAGGCTCTCTCTCTCTCTCTCTCTCTCTTTCTCACCTGCTGCTTCTCCCGGCTTCACCACTACTACTGCCTGCGCGCGGGCTTTCTCGCCAAAATCGCGCGCCGGCTGAAAATAAGCGCCGCTCGCGGTGTATATATCCACCTCTCTCTCTCTCTCTCCACCTATCCCTCTCTCTCACGTTTCGTGGCTAAGGTATTTTACCTATAGGTAGATATATATGCATACACCTATGCATGCGCACGTATATATAGACAAATCGCACCTATATGTCCGAGAGTAGTAGCACAGACACCGAGAGGACAGACAGACACGTCCGCGGCGAGCGAGACACACTCGCGCTCAGCAGACACTGGCAGGCGGCCGCTCGGCGCGCGCAAGAGCAACCCTCACTCTCTCTCTCTCTCTCGCTCTCTGGCGCTGTGCGATGCCGCGCCAAGCCGCGTGCGCGCCCGGGCCGCCGGTTTCCCCACCCACCCGCTCCTGGAAATTCCTGCGCGCTCTGCTTCCGCTTCCTCCTCCTCCTCCTCCTATATATCTCTGCACGAGAGAGAGAGAGAGAGCCGGCGCGCAGGCAACCTCTCACAAGCTCTCCTTTATACTTACCCCCCTATACTCTCTCGTAAGTGCTCGCGTGTACACGCTGGAGAGATAAATACATGTATATAAACGCGAGCGAGCGAGAGAGAGTTTGCCTTTTTTTTATTCCTGCGAGTATGAATTAAGCCCGGCACTGCGGAATACCGCCTGCGCCGCTTAGCCTACCTACTCCCTCTCTCTACTTTCTCTCTTCCGCGAATCTCCGTATTTTCGTCAGACTTCTCGGAAGGATCGCGGGGGGTGAGAAACAGTCGTAACGCATGCAAATCGCGCGTGTTTACGCGATTAGTCATTCCAGCTCTGTCCGCTAGTATACATTCGACATTCGCACGCGAGACGTCCATTCATACGGCTGCTTTCTCGCCGCGTGCATGTATACACCTGCGCATTGTTTTCCACGCTTACATATACACGCGCGCACATTACAGAGAGATCGAGCCAACGGAAGCCGATAGTGGCGGCATACACAAGTCCAGCCTCGAAGGAAGCAGCAGGACTCTATAACGAGCCACCCCCTCCGCATCGATCTCGGAGCGCCTGAAAAGCGCAAGCGTCATATCTATCTCAGCGGCGCGCGCGCGCGCGCGCAGCTTTATATTGCGGTTTGGCGCGCGTGCGCGCGCGGCCATCGCGAAATTTCGTCGATTGACGAGAGGAACTGTAAGCTCCGTATACGAGAGAGAGAGCGGGTATTATACGCGGGAGAAAGGGTTGACTTTGGTAGAGGGAGGAGAGAGGAAAAAAAGAGGCCGCTGGAGGTGCTATAGCTCTGTCTCGCTCTCGGCTCTGAGTTATGACGAATCCGTACGATCATCATCGAGGCGCCAGCAACGAGGCTTCGCCCTCCATGTCCAGGAGCGCCGAGGATAATCTGTCCAATAGTGACGGGCCCCTGCTTATCGGTGGGAAGAATAAGGACGCTGCTTTGGAGAGGTGGGTTTTTTTGTTTTTGTTTTGGATTGCGGGTTTTGTGGATGATGGGGTGGTTGAGGCGGAGGGTAAGTTTGGTTGAGCGCTGTGATTTTGGAGCGAGAGTGACGATCGATGCTGAGGGAAGGTGGTGGTGTAGTTTTGGAGGAGCGCTTGCGAGAGCTTTGCGAGAGGTGCTTTTTCGTCTGTTTCGGTTTGGGCGAGTGAACTGGGATTTGATATTTGCGGTTGTGCGGTTGTTTTTATTAAACGATCTGTTCTGTTTTTTATTGCTCCAAGTTTATTGTTGGAAAAGTAGGATCATTTTTACATGATTTTTTCTTTTTGAAAAAGTGTTTTGTGCAATATTAATAATAGTGGTTGTTGGCATAGTGCAAATTAGGTTGAAAATTTGTTACTTGTAATAATTTTTATTTAAATTCAATTTCAATTCAGAGTGTAATAGTTTATTTAATCAAAAATATTTAGAAATTTTCAAAAATATAATTGTAATTTTTTTTAAGCTTAATATATCACTATAATTCTAATTTAAAAAAAAACTATAATTTCAAGCAAATATATTATTAATTATTTAAATTTATTCCAAAAAACATTAAATTTATTTTTGCAGAAATCTAATGCATTCTTCAGCAATGTTACTACATCAGAAGAACTGGCACAAGAGCTGTGGGTCCAATGATGAGCAATTTTTGAACGATGAAAAAAAAAGTCACCGATACATATGGACTGTAACTATTGTTTTGGCTTTTATTGGCTTCTGCAACCTGGTTCTTAATCTGACAATCTTAATAGTATTAAGAGTCAGTCAAGGAATGGAATCATTAGAAGTAATCCCTGAACATGATTTGATCAAGTTTCATGGCAACACTGATTTGGATAGAGTAAGTTTTCAAATATTTTCTTTTATTGTCAACATTGACCCTCATTTGTAATTTATAATATTTTTAAATGAGATTACTATTCAGAAGAGGTTTCAGCTTAACAAGAAAATAAGCATTGGGCAATTTGTTTTATAGGTGTGCTTACAAGGAGGCATTTGCGAAGGTTTTGGAGATGAGCCAGTTGAGCTCATTGGCAATGCTGGAGGAGTACACATTCAAGTAGCAAATCGACATCACAGTATGACTTGGTCTAATCTACAAATTCTTAAAAATGGAACATCCGTTTCTCAAGTTGATTCATTTGAAGTTAAAGATCCCCGCAGTGGATCACCAATCTTCTCAACTGACTTCCCAAATTTTAGTCTTCCAAAAGGCGTTAAAAAAATCGAAGTCAATATGACTCAAACTCATAGAATTGTAGCACCAAAAAACAGCAGTCTATCTATTGAATCAGATGAATCTGTTTTCATGCTTGGAGCAGAAGGGACAATTCTGGATTCTAAAGATATAATTTGGACAGCAAAAAATGACATTTTTCTACATAGTGGAAATGGTGATATTATTATTGATGTCAAAGATAACATCAAAATTTCTAATCTTCCAATAGCACCAGCTTCACTACCTAGTCAATCTAGTGAAATGCAAGAACAATATAAAGTCTGTGTTTGTATGCCAGATGGAAAATTGTTTACAGTGCCAGCACAAAAAGGCAATACAAAAGTAAACTGTGCAATAATTTCGCGATCAATGGAAAGTGATCCATGTGCTTTGTAAATTTTTAAATATCTTGTTGAATATTGTTTTTATAATACTATACACAGTTTATTAATTTGCAACTAATATACTTCAGCATTGATATCATTTTACTGAACAATGTTTATGGGTTTATTTATATTTAATAAAGTTTTTTTAATTAAAAATTCGTTATTAATTTAATTTAGTGAAAGTCAGTTTTATTTTAAATTAAGTCAGAAATTACAATTTTAGTAGAACAGTTTTGAGCAGAGGATCATACACAAATTTTTCTTACTTCATTCATGAAATGTATAAAAGATTTCACAATTCATTCATACCAGATACAAAGAATCTACATAAGTTTTGTCACGTCATTCTATACTGATAAAGTGTCAAAATGGTACCATTGCTTAATAATACAAAATCACTAAAAATAAAGACCTTTACATATAATCTTAGCCGCGAGACACTTACGCTGTCTCTGCAATCATTTCTTCATTACTTTCATCCATGTCTTCTTGTTGTTCAGTTTCTGTCGGTGGTTCATAAGCTTTTTCTAATGGACTGGCAACAACACCTCCAGACCATACACTCATTTCAACAGCTAATTTGTTTCCTCCTTCAAGTAGTGGTCTGTATCCTCCATGAGCAAGAACTCGTAACAAAGTCTGAGCTGTCAAACAAACTAAATCTTGCTGCTCCAAACTCATAGCTGTATGTACACGAATACTACCACCTTCACAAGGATCTGATATGCCTGTAAACAAAATTTTAATTAGTAAATATAACATTTTTATTTGAGCAGCAGATTTTTAATAAATTATTATAAAACAAATTTATAATAAAAAATTAATTCATCTTACCTGCTGATCCAGGTAAAAAGAGTCCTGAAGAAAGAAGTTGCAATACACGTTTGTATGCCTGATTTATTGGTAGAGCTTGTCTGCTTGGATTGTTCATTATAGCATTATGTGCTAAAACATTTAGCATCCAAGGTGATAAAGGTTCTAACCCTTCAAATCTACTTCTTAAGTCTCTTAACAAACGAATTAAAACTTTAATACTGGAATGATGGGCATTCTCCTCAAACCAACGTGAATGTCTGATTGCTGCTAAATGGCCTGCAAATATAACAAGTGGAATAATTAATACTTTGTATTAATTTAATTTTCATAATCAACTTTTCAACTACAAACCTTGGCAAATCTTAATATCTAAATGTTGATCTGGCTCTAACTTTCTGAGATTCTGATGAAGTGTTGTTATTAATACACGAACTGTAGCTTCATTATTTGTAATGTCAAATCCTCGTTCTGTTTGAGTTAATCTGAGAGCTTCTTTGGGAGCTTGTGTCTTTAAATCTGTTTGAACTTTGTTACCAAGAGCTTCGACAGCTGTTTTTGTTGGAAGGGTCTTTAAAATTACAACAATATCAGCAACATTGTGACCCTTAATCATTGTGCCCATTTTAAAACTACCAACTTGACGCACTTCTTCTAATTGCTATAAGTAAAAAATACAATTTAAAACAAATCTAGACAGAATTTAAAGATTTTGCATTTTAAAAATTATAACTTTGCTAATAAACTTACACAAGCTTCAAATGATCCAGGCGCAACAATTAAATTATCTAAAACACTTTGTAGTTTGGTGACTAAATTAAGAATAGATGTTTGCTCTTTTGGAGTAGGACACATATCAGAGTTCTTTTTAAGTAGAGCAGCCGTAAAATCAGATTCGTCAGGTGCTGGTTTCACTCTGGGAAAAGCAGCTTCGCACAAGGTCAAGTCAAATGGATGTCGAGGCATAAACTGTCTCTTAGGCATAAAGCCCATCCCACGGCCCATCCCTCTTCCTCTGATTATTCCACCTCTGCCTCGCACCATTTTGACTGTGGAATAAAATAAGAAAGTAATTAGTCATTTTAAAAAAATATTATTAATTTAAGAACTTTACAATGTTTCTGAATTCTACTCTTACTCCTAAAATGTTCTAAATGTTTTTAATTTCTTTATGAGGAAGTATAGTTGTAATTTTTAACCTGTAATAGTTTACGGTTTTACTTGATTAACTAAAAAGTTTTTTGTACAAATCAAAACATTATTTAACAAAACAAAATATTATTACACATTTACTGTACCGATAAATGAAGAAAATATAAACAAAACTCAATAATTAGTGTTAATTATTCATTTGTTTTCAAAGTGGAAACATACATATAATCACTGAAATATAAGCATTCTATAATCAAATAACCACCAACATGATAAATTAAATCATCCCGAAAATCAATAACACAACCAAACGTACCTCACCAACTATACTTGCCTCAAAAAAGACTCATGAAACTCACAAAACTCTCACAAGTGTAAAGGACGCGAGGCGCGGCAAGCGAGCCCACGACACAAGCTCACTGCAGCTCGCCGAAGCGAGCAAGAGAGACAGACATACGAGAGTTCTAACCCAACAACCGCAGAGAGACAGAGATCCCATGATAGAACAAAACGTAAAAAAGTCATTCATCACTATCGCAATATTTACCCATTATGAATCGCACGTGCACGCGCGCCTTGTGACAAAGCCCTGCGACGCTCTCCCGTGGACTCTGAAAAATATCACAAAAATAAAGAAAACAAGGAACAGCCGATTATCCCCAGAGCGGCTCTACAGCAGCAGCACGCGGACGACGACGGTGCTCTGGGCGCTAGTATGTGTGTGTGTAGAGGGACGCTCGTAAGCGGCGTCCGCAGAAATCGATAACCACAGTGCGCGCACGCACTCTAACCAAAGAGAGCCGACTGGCTTGCTTTTTTTGCTTGCTAGGGGGTGTCGGAGTGTGTATACTCACTGCTGTAGATGCACGAGAATTTCGGAGCCCAAAAGTTGTGTTATTACGGAGGTGGACTCGCGCTGGATGGTTTCGATGGACTCGGGACCGCCGACTAGAGTAGGATATAGCCTGTACAGAAGCTTGGTGCCGGTGGGCCGCGAGAGGGCATGAAGGTAGAGGAAGATGGAGTCGGGCTCGAATCTCGATGATGGTTATATAGTGGTGTATTTATGGCACTATGGCAGTATGACACATCGAACACGTGTGGTTACGCGAGTTTTGGCTGTGTTTGAGTTTTTAGACTTGGAAAAATGGCAGAGAGGAGTTTTGGGAGGTAGTTGATAGTAGCGCGAGGTGAAGAGGGGAAAGGGATTGTTTTCATTTTATTAAAGTTGATTGTTACTTTGAACTTATGAAGGAAGGAGAAGATTGAAAAGTAAATTATGACGGCTGTGTTTCGATTGTTTTCATGGGTAAGAGGATTAAATAGTTTTTAAATAGTTTCTTAAAAGATCTAACATCACTGATACATCGACATAAAATATCTTCTAAGTATATCTATCGGATAAAACACGTGCGTTATTCTCGGATTTCCTTGATGCGCTTGCGCATTTTTAGACGGCTAAAAATTTCCCGCGCTATTTTAAAATCTTGACATTTATGGGTTATTGATTTCTGTTCCTTTTCTTTCATTGGTTGTGGGTTTCTCTAGAGTAACCTCGACCAACCACCCAGCGCAGCTGTTTTATCTCATTTTAAAAGAATAAAATAATGTATTATGCAAGTAGTTCGCTAAATAGGAGTTTTACGCACCGGTTGAGTTTGTTCGACAAACACTCATGTTTGAAATCCAAGCTGAAGATACATGCTGCGTATGTTATTTGTTAAAACTAAAAATGCTAAACCATCAGAGATTTCGTTTGATTTAGAGTGAGTTAAGCTTTTGATTAACGATTGAGATTGAAACAGTGCGTTAATTAGGTTATTTACGATTTTTGAATGAGTGCATAAACCACATGCTTATCACACAAACACAGTATTTACACACTCAGTTTTAAAATAGTATATTAAGCAACTAATACTAAGCAACTGTTCTACTCACTGGTAGGGTTTGTTAAAAAACTAAATAAAAATATACTTTTTTTCGATTTAACTTGTTTTACAATTCAAGGGCTAGGAGCCTGGCCTAGGACTATGCACAGGTTCCTAACTCTTGAATTATAACCTTTCTTGGCGCTCAATCGAGAAGTTATTTTTCTTAGCGCTCGCACCCTACTTAGTACTGTTTTTGGCGCTAGATCGAGTTATAGAACCTTTTTCTTAATAAACTTAATAAACAAGTTAATAAACAAGTCATCATTAAAAGCCAACCAACAGCTATATTTACATTAATAAATAGCCAATTCAGTTAAGTCCTGATTAGGGCCTATTTAATTCTGAATTTTAAATAAAAAAAAGTAGCTACTTCAAAAAATCTAAAATAATATTTACTATCCATCAAGAAATACCCCGCATTAAAATCCTCACCTCACCAAACCTATACAAATCACCTACAGGGCGCCAACTCGCACGGCCAGCTCGGCCACGGCGACATCGCCGAAGAGGAGCTCCTCTCCCCCAGAGAAGTCAATCTGACCTCCTTGAATATAAACCCCGAAAACATCGTAAAAATCGTCGGCGGCGCAGGTCACACTTTACTCTTGGACAAAACCGGCCGCGTCTTCAGCTGCGGCTGGAACAGCAAGGGTAAACTGGGATTACCAGCTGCAAGCTCGAAATTCCAAAGAATCGACGCTCTAGAGGGTCAAAAGATCGTCGACTTGGCCTGTGGCTGGGACTCGTCTATGGCCATCACGGAGAGCGGCGAGCTGTTCACCTGGGGGTCAAATTCGCACGGTCAGCTGGGAGTGAAGATGATCGCGGTTGGAGATAAGACTGACAGGCCGCAGAAGGTTGAGTTGGAGGATGGCGCGAAGGTGGCGAGGGTGGCTATAGGTCTGAGGCATTCGGCTTTGGCTACGAGGGACGGAAGAGTCTTTGTGAGCGGCGCTTCGACGAAGGGACAGCTTGGAGTTGAACTTGGTGGGGCTCGATGCTCCGGTCGCTTTCTGGAGGGTATGTTTTGTTTTTTAATGGTATTAAGGGTTTGAATAGTGGTACAATTAATAACAATTAAAGATTGAATCAGTTTTTTAATCGGATATTACCGAATTTGAAACGATTAAATAAGATTAAAACCAATTCAAAATTATTTTTATTGTTAATTTATAAATTTATTTATTTAATTATTTTAACTGGAAAATTTTACCAGGATTTATTTAAATTTTTAGCAAGTCTTCCTGATAGTAAATAAAAGTAATTTAATATAGTAATAATACTGTACTCTCAATTCAATTTATTAAAAATATGTTAAAAATTAAGCTAAATACATAAAAATTATAAGAAAAAGAGAAAGAAAGCTATAATAATTGAATTGTTACTTTATTCCCGAAAAAATATTTTATTAGCTTTTTTTCAAGTGTTAAATATATACAAATTGTTTAATTACACTATTGATCTTAATTAATTAAAAACAAAAAAAATTTTATTTTTGATTTCTTTTTTTGTTTAAGTAATAATGAATGCTGTTTAAATTAATTTTTTTAGTTTCATAAAAGAAATATTGATTGATACTGTTTTTTTCTCGTAACTTATTATTATTATCAACAGTTGCAACTGTTCGTGATGTTAAGGATGTTTCTTGTGGTCAACATCACACCGCTGTAATCACAAGTGCTGGCGAAATTTTCACTTGGGGCGACAATAAACATGGTCAGTTGGGGATCGATCCGAAAATTCGAAAAGGATCTTCAGTTCCAGAGAAAATCACCAAGGTTGAAACATCCAGTAATATTTACTGTGGCTGGACTCATACCGCTGTTTTAAATTGTAAGTCGATGAATATTTATGAAATAAAAAATCTCTTCTTTACATAAAATTGTATTCTAAAATTTTAAACGTATTGTTCGTTTGTAGCTAACAAGGACGTATTTTTGTGGGGTAGAAACACATATGGCCAATTGGGTTACAGAGAAACCCCGATGTTTTGGAGTTCGGGAACTATTCGAGTTCCAGCAAAAATTCAACAGCTGGCAGTTGGCTCTGAGCACAATATCGCTCTTACTGGTAAATATGAATAGAACTACAATTTTATTTTTTATTTCATATTTTAAATACGTTTATTAAAATTATAAATAATATATCTAGATGACAGAACAGTAATATCGTGGGGTTGGAACGAGCACGGAAACTGTGGAAACGGACACGTCGAAAATGTTTTTGAACCTGTCGAAGTTTCATTTCCTGAAGAATTAGGATTAGTACAAGGAGTTCTTGTAGGAACGGGTGCTGGTCATTCGTTCGCTATTGTTAAAACAGACGCTTAAAAAGAATTGAATGTATTTTAATGTTGAACGATATACACTATGTATTATATTTATTTTAAATATTTTTATAATAAAAGATAAAACTATTTTATAGTGTTGTTACTTATTAAAATATCAGAGTCTTATTAACTTTATCGCTCCAAAAGTAAAGAGCAAAGACAAACGCGAAACTTTAATCCTCGAAACGCTCGACAAACCTAAAATTTTCGAAAACACCGACGTACATTAAATATAGAGCCCTTCAGCCCTAACAGAGCGCGCAGCCACTATATTCACCTGGATATACTACCCACTCAGGAGGGGGCTGCGGGTAGGTAGGTATAATAAGCACCACCTGCTGTCAGAAGTCAACTGCTATTCAGCGCTGCTGCACGCGCGCGCGCGAGTCGGCTCCCTGGAAATTGAAAACATCACACACGGAATCGCTTCGGCCTAGTTTTCCCTCCAGCCATCATCGGCAAAGTACGCGATGTTTCGCACCAGATCGCAGAACAACCTTGGGTATAAAATCGTAGCTCTAACTCGGCTCTCAAAACTATGTCAGACGCACTAATGCAGAGCTTGTCACGATTGTTTAGCGACAGCGAGCGGGAGGCGAAGTTCGTCCAGGAGCGGATCGACGCCGTGGAAAAGCACTTTGCCGAGCTCTGCTCCGTCTTCGCCGCTTACACGAGAAAAGCGGCCAGGTGAGCTTTATTATCGCGTGCATATCGATTTTCCCCCGACGGATTTACGCTCCTTCGTGATGCGAATAGCGCTATTTCAGGCGCGGCTCTTGTTCCTTACAGCATGAAAATCTAAGACGCGCGATTTAGCGTATAGCCGCTCGCTCGTGAAGGAGAAACGTAAAGATGCGGTGGCGCGATACTGTCCGGGTTTTCAAAGAACTTATGTGTGTCTCGTTTTTACAGGCTGAGGGATAAGAACGATGAAGTTGCCAAGACGATACAAACATACGCCAACTCGGAGGACATCAATCGATCGATGAGCTCGTGCCTCGTGAACTTTGCCAACACGCTCGCCGTCATTGGGGATTACAGGTGAACTTTCCCGAATTTGCCTTGTAGAGCGCACCTTAGTTTAGCCAACTGAATTTCACGGATGCTAATTTTCTATATTCGTAACGCTTGGGCGCAGGGACGCCGAAGTTCAGAGGCTCAATTCCAAAGTAGTCGCGCCCTTATCTCAATACCAAAGTACCTGCAAGCGCGCCAAGGAGAATGTCAAAAGCACCTTCGCCGCCAGGGACGAGGAGCTCAAGCGGAAACGGATGCTGGAAAAAGTTCGGGAGGAGAATCCGAAGAACCAGCAGAGGATTGTATCCTTTATGACTAAAACATGAGTGGGCGGATGGGATTGTATGGATTTTACGTGGGGGTTTGCTTCGATTTTTTTGGAGTAAAAAGTTTTTGTGTTCAATCAGCCGAATTAAAATACTTTTTTAAGTGTAAAAATATAAAAAAACATCATTAATTTTTTCTTAACTCAATTCAAACAGTCACAAGCAAAATCTAATTTGATGAAAGCGACCGTCGAAGTTTCTCGGGTCGTTAAAGGACTAGAGGAGCAAATCGATTCATTTGAAAAGCAAAAGTTACACGATATGAAAACTATACTCTTAAGTTTTGTAACAATACAGCTAAGTTTTCATGCAAAGGCCGTTGAGCTTTTGACGAAAGCGTACCAAGACGTTGCTGAAATCGATGAAGAACAAGATTTAGAGGTGTGTAAACATTATTTTTACATTTCTTTCTTTTTTAATGCGCATTTACAATTCGCTATAAAAACACCAAAGCTTCTCGTTATTTATTTAATATAGAATAACGGAACTAAAATAATTTCTTTTATCCTCTCATTATGCAGGACTATCAAATTGCGAGAGGAGAATTAAATGGGGTAACTTGCGATTATTGTTAGATGTAGTTCTGTAGAATGTGAACAATGTCTCTATATGTTACACGTTTTATGAATGTGAAATGTGTTTTTCTGTATACATAATTTTGTTCTATTAAATAATACTTTATTTGATTATTCTTTAGGAATTCCGCGAAACTATGAAATCAACGGAATCGACTTCGAAATTGAGTAGCACCAAGCGATCTGGTTTTCGCCAAGCTTATTCTTTAATGAATCTGCACAATCGTTTTTCGCCTTCACCAACTAACTTAAGAAAAGAAAAAGTTCATAGGACCACAGAATCTTTGGTAAAAAAATTTATAAAATTTTATGATAATTCTGATATATTAAATTTATTTATAATTTATGATCTATAAAAAATTTTAGGATTCATCAAAGACTGGCCACACAAATTCGTCAGAATCAGTACAAGTCGAAGAATATGATGAAAGCACAGATGAATCAGAAGAATCTTCTTCTATTCGTGAAAAAAAATCAGTGAGATCTAGACTTAAAACTATGTAAATATAAATCATTAATTCGCTTCGTTTTTAACGCTATTTTAGAAAAAAGTAACTGTAAAAGAAGATACTCAAAGGAAAGGAGGTCGATTGATTTTGAAAATGATACCATCCTTACCAAAATATCAGAAGACTTTGACATCTTCTATGATTCATAGTGTTAGCTACTCTTAATAATGTAAAAATTTATATAATTTCAAAACAATGTTTTTCCATAAAATGTTATTAATTTACAAAAGTTTGTACATTTTAATTATATCATAACATATAACATGCAAAAAAAAAGATTCATAAAATTTAAATTACACTATTGTACTCGGTGCAAATCGTATAACCGCTGATTAAGTAATTCAAAACTCCATAGTAATCGGATGACGTGATCGATGGCTTATTTCTCAGTTCCTTCTACTCCAGCTTGAGTCATTAGGTCGGCAATATTCTTTTCTAAATCATCTATTCTGTTTCCCATTTCATCTAGTATTTATTATTAAGGATTGATATGTAAATAGTAATTGTATTACAAATATACCAAAGAATGTAAATAAAACTTTTAAGAAAATCAAAAGATTATCTACTTTTCAATATTAAACCTTAAAACGATAAAAAATATTACTAAAATAAATTGAATAATTATTTTAAAAATTTGAGGTTATGTGATATAAAACATAATCATCATTGTTATAAAAAGGATATTTCTATTGATAATTTGATCCGACATCGTCTGGAATTTGTCCTGCATATTCTGCAGCAGCGTTTGCACCTATTAAAAATAACGTATCTCGTTAAACATAAAAACCAAACGCAATCATAACTACATCTAAGCCGCTGTATTACACCACAGCTCGACATCATCAACTCACATATTGCGTCAATTCCTGAACGTTCTTCGGATCGACGTTATTCCCCATCGAGTAGTTCTCTCCATCCTCGACTTTATGTTCGGGCTTCACCTCTGCCATCCTAGAAACCAAACACGTACGACCTCAATATAAACCCAACCACTGCTCCAAACCAGATCCTCCTCCCATCAACCCAAACAAACCAGCTACTCACCTCGCACCTATACGTATGTACTTTCAAAGCTTAAAAGAAACGGAGCACCGATCTTGCAGAGCACTGGACACTCGCGGAGAGCCAAGACAACAATATACCTTCGCGCGTCTTTGACACTGTTCGATGGCGTCGTCGCGCTCTCTTAGCTTACCTCTACACCTAGCGCATGCGGATTCCCAGAGCGCCGCGCACACACGCGAGCCCAGCTGATTTCCGTGTAACCCGGCTCTGTTTGTTACGTGTGTATATATCGTGCGCTAGACGCATTTGTAGGGGCTTGTACCAAGCGGCGCTCGGCCGCGATTGGCACGAATCTCGGCGATCGGCACGAGATTGATCCAACAATGACATACAGTGTCGCTTTTAGTCTATACATGGTATTTGCTTCGCGCGCGGCTGAGTGATATGGCTTTGCATGAACGTTTTGCGTCAGCTAAATGATCGATTAGATTTTCTTTCTGATAAAAATTATTAAAACAATTTCTTATCAATTCCAAAAATTAATTATTCCAAATTGATTACGCCAAAATCCTAAAACATCAAACCGTCTCATATTCAAAAAAGAAAACATCCAGCTGAAAACGATACGAAACACACCCGCTCGTGTACCGTATCTTATCACCTCATAAAAACCCAGCAAAACAAGTGCTGGCATGCGTGTCTCGCTCTTTATTTTCGCCGAGATAAAAAAATCAGCGCGCAAAAAGCACGCAGAACATATACACACAAAAACACACGTCGTCTGCTTCCTCGCACAGCCAAAGCTGAAAATGCGCGCGCAGCGCGCTTTATTTTGTTGCTCTCGCTGGCTCCCTATTATTGCGCTGCGTCATCAGCTGATCGCGCGATGTTGTGACCCACGGGACGCGGGCGGGCGTTACGAAGTTTTCAGCGCGCGGGCATAGCTCTCTCGTCGCGGCCAATTCTGAGCAGGCCAGCCCCCCGCTAGCTCCGATACCCACTGGTTTCCTCTCGAATTTCCAATGTTAATCGGCGCGCCGTAGTCCGACTGTCGAGACGCAAAAGTGACTTGAGGTGGATGCGCTTCTGGCGATCGATCGATTAAACGATAGGAGAAAATTTGGGAACTACGTTGATTGGGCTTTTTTGTGCGAATTAGTCTCGGGTGATTGATTTAGAAAGTGACAGCTGAAGATTTGTTGGTATAGGTAGACGTGAGAGAAGCGTTGAACTATGCGCTTGGGCTTCGTGTGCAGTGTCACTTTGTTATTTTGCTGCATATCGCTCACGCAGACGTTTCGCTTTAGAGGGAACCAGAGATCACCTGTTATCTTCAGTAAGTTATCTTTTTTCTTTTATTTCTCTTTTCTGTATAAACATAATGATGCGATAGACGCAGGGGATTGCGTTTATAAATAGAGCGGATATGGGGTTAAAAATAAATTTCAGTTCCAGGAGATGGGGGAAGTCAAGTCGAGGCAAAGATCAACAAGACTGCTGTGGTGCATTATCTGTGCGAGAAGGTATCCAGCGGATTCTTCAACATTTGGCTGAACCTGGAACTTCTGGTTCCAATTATCATTGATTGTTGGGTAATTTTCTAGTTCTTTCATCATGCGTGTAGATGATTCATGAGAGATAAAAGGTATTATTGTATGTACATTCCAGATTGATAACATGAAGCTGCTTTACAACAATGAGACACGAAAAACCCGAAATCCTGATGGAGTAGATATTAATATACCAGGATGGGGTGATCCTTTTGTAGTGGAGTACTTGGATCCTAGTAAAGCCTCTCCGGGTGCATATTTTAAAGATATTGCAAATATGCTTGTTAAAGATTTGGGGTATATTCGTAATGTTTCATTACGTGGTGCACCATATGATTTTAGAAAAGGACCAAGTAATTTCAAAATGCTAAATAATTATAATTTTTAATATCACATAATGAACTATACTGATACACACTTTAAAATTAACTTGTTTAATAAATTTTGAAAATTTTATATCTTCCTGCTACAATCAATTATTAATTCTTTTTTTCAGTTGCAATATATAACAAAGAATAAATTTTAATCAGTATATTTCTACATGTGATAATAAAAGTAAATAATATATTTTGACTTCTATTTATTATAAGAAAATAATTATTTTTTAATTTTGTTTTAGATGAAAATGGAGAATATTTTATTAAACTTAAAGCTCTTGTTGAAGAAACTTATATAATGAATAATAATCAACCAGTTACTCTACTAGCACATAGTATGGGAGGACCAATGTCTTTAATATTTTTGCAACGTCAAAGCCAAAAATGGAAAGATAAATATATTAATTCTTTAATTACACTTGCTGGTGCTTGGGGAGGCTCAGTCAAAGCCCTTAAAGTATTTGCAATTGGTGATGATTTAGGTGCTTACCTACTAAGAGAGAGTATACTGAAAGATCAACAAATTACTAGTCCAAGTTTGGGGTGGTTGTTGCCATCAAAATTATTTTGGAAAAATGATGAAGTACTGGTAGAAACTCAGTTGAGAAATTATACTTTTGCTGACATGAAGGAATACTTGTTGTGAGTTTTATTATTTACTTAATATTAATTTTACTTTTGTAAACCAGAAGAAACTAATTTTATAATTTTATCTGCCTATAGAGATATAAATGTGCCAAATGGTTGGGAATTTCATTTAGACAATGAAAAGTTTCAATTAGATTACACTCCTCCAGGAGTAGAACTTCATTGTTTGCATGGAATTAAGGTTGATACTGTTGAAAAGTAAGTAAAATATTTAATAAAAGATGTAAAATAATATTTTCTTAATATTTTGTATTTAAAATTTAAAATTTGGCCTTTTTTATAATGCAAAATAGTTCTAATTTTTTGTTTCTTAACTTTTACTCATTTAAATTTTTTCCACATTTTAGATTATTTTATAAGCCTGGAGTCTCAATTGATGGTTATCCACAACTAATACCAGGAGATGGAGATGGTACTGTTAATTTAAGAAGTTTAGAAGGATGTACACATTGGAATGGAAAACAAAAACAAAAGATTTATCACCAACCATTTCCAGGAGTTAATCACATGCAAATCTTGAGTAATGGTACAGTGCTTGATTATATACGAAACGTTTTGAAATTTTAAGGATGAAAACAAAATCATCAAAATCCAATTTCTTACACTTCAAAGATCAAAGATGAACAAAGTGATTAAATTAGTGTCATTGTGAATGTAGTTCTACAGTTTGTTTTTTAATCTAAACAGTTTTTTTATGTGCAATTTATAGTTTTATTATAAAAGCAGACCAATGTTAAAGTTCTAAGGATCTGAGATTTAAGTTTTACATGACAATTTCCAATACTCAAGAACTTCCATAGCTAAATTTCATTATATTTATTATATCTCACATCCAGTGAAACTAGAACATAATTTTGACTGATAAATATTATAAAAATAATGATATTCCAATACTGCTTAAAAGTTTTATTACTGATGAAACAGACGTTAACAAATAGTTTAAGAAATAAAGATATATAGTTTTTTTACAAACATGTGTTACCATTTATCTAATCACAACAATATTTAAAAATTGATATTATTAAAAATAAGAAAACAAAATTTTATGAAAACAAATGTTTAATAAACAATAAATACTTTTATACTGAGTTTTTATACATTCATCATTATCTATTATAAACACATTACGCACAATATTTTTCACAGAATATATATTGTAAATCTAGATTTCACATACATAAAAAGTTTTTAGCTCTACTTCCACTACACTGGTACACATTTCAATGAATGTGATATTGAAGTGGAAGTGATAAATTACACCTTGATTTTGTGTTCATTGAACACGATATAAAGGCAGCAGAGGAATGCTCGAGATTTTCACTAAAATATTTATCACACAAGCACCTTTTAAACATTCACCCTTAAACTATATCATACAATGTAATTGTAGAGAGTGCAACAAAGGAACAAGGTTCCATTTAAAATTTTTAAAACTGTAACCTATATCTGCAGATATAGATTACATATAAAAAAACAACTTAATATAATTTTGATTAACGTTAAATTGAGCAAACTAATTTATAAAATTTTGATTTTAATCGTTATAATCTAATATAATTATGCAAAATAATTTTTTATCAAAAAAAGGATTTTTCTTAAAAAAAATAAATGGAATCAATTATAAAACAAAAAAGTTCAGCTAATGTCAGTTGAGCCCTGACGAACTTTTTAAGAATGCATATAAACCAAGGGCTAAGATAGTTACAACAGTGATAGTCTTATAACTTTTTAAACGATACGGGATTCGTGGTTGTGTGCGTGCTACTTTTAACTTTCGTTGCCTTTCTCGTTCTAAACGTACAGCTTCTGCTTTCAATTTCCATTCTTGTTCTTTACGTCGTCTTCTATAATCAAACTCTCTTACATCTTTATCTATCGATTCAGGTGGAAATTGTTGATACAGCTTGGTAGAATGAAATAATAATTTTTCAAATGGTAAATCATCTGGTAACTGTAATTTATGATTTTAATATAATAATCATAAAAAGAACGTAGATTGTTTTGTAATTAATTATAAGAAAGTTTTCTTTACCGTACTAAGAACTTTATGTGTATGACCCATATCTGGTGTTGTACTAAAAATTTCTTTATCCCTAAAAGCAACAATTTTCGTGCTTAAATATAAAGGAATTAGAGGTGGGCTTCCAAGAAAATAGTCAAACAGTCTATGAAGAAGTTTTCTATTTTCTGCATATTTGTGAGCATACCACGTAGTATACTCAGCAAGAGCAAAATGTGGAAATAATTCTACACTGTAAAAGAAAATTTATTACAAATTAGATTATTATATATATTTTCAGGATCTACAATTAAAAATAATTAAAAAGAATATTTACTTTTCTAGATGCTCTAAAAGTTTTGGATGCTCACGATCCAACAATGCAAATATGTAAAAAAGTTCTTGATTCACTTTTTCCATTGTTTTCTCCATAAATCTTTCTAAAAACGTTAATGATATTTTTTCTAGAACATGCAATCCTCGTTGCAAGCCCATGACTAGCAAAACAGTTGCAGCTACATCATTGTACCCTTGGTAATAACTGGAATTTAATTACAGACATTTTAGAAAATGGTAAACAACAATTAAAAAAAATTATAAGAATCTTGATTACTTACTTCAATTCTGAATGCCTTGACAGCACCCAACATATTATTTGTGTTAATTCCTTTTCAAACGTTTGCATGGCATCTTCTGAGGTATCCTCTGGCATATGACTTCCACTACGAGCTACATCTTTTAATATTTGTTGATATATTTCATTATCTATAAGTTTATATACATCTTCAAGATCCTCAACCATTGCAGGTTCTTCGTCTGGTAACCTTAATAGTTTTGGCCATAGAAACCTTCTGACATCGTCTGCAAGAAATATTTGGATGCTAAGCATTATTTTCAATTGATGAAGTAAAACTTGAGACAATTAAATTTGGCAATACCTACCATGAACTAGTCCTTCACTACTACAGCCAAGACATCTTAATTCTTTAAATGTTAAATTTGGCTTGGTAATAGTTCCTTTGATTACAATTAGTTTTAGTCGCTCTAGCTCTATCGATTCATTTGCATCATTAAGATTGTTATTAATTAAGGCTTTATCAAAAATAGGTTTAATTATTTCACCTGTCGAATGTAACCCAGTGAAGACTGGAATTTCAGGAACAATTCCATCAGTCCATACCACATCCGTATCTGACATATTAGCCAAAGGAATGGTCTCGAAAGAGAGTCTTTTTACATGCCTCAATCCCTACACGCTACTGGCCAGCATTCGTCTATCGATTTAGCAACTTGCAATTCTCTACTCGATAAATCCTCTTTTGTAATCCCCAATCAATATTGCACAGATAAACATCGTTGTTTGTACTTTTCCTCTAGCGCGCACTCGCCAAGATCCGCGCAGCCTAGATTTCTCTTCCTACAGCCAAGATCTGTCGCACAGACAATCGGACTTTGCGTTAGTCAGAAAAAAAAGCAAACAAAAACAACGAGGAAAAGGAAGAAAAAAATCAAGGCTAACAAGTGGAAAGTGTAAAAAAAGCGAACGAAAAGTATAGGTGTATATACTAACCCCTTCTCCCGGGAAGTGGTAAGTCATCGGTCCCCTCGGTGCTCTCGGTCATTTAAAGTATATCGCTGCCGCTGCTGTAACGATCGGGATTTTTATTGACACCTCCAAAGTTCAACTCCGACAATATGACACATCGGCTTGCTCTCGCGACTCCCTCTCTCACGCCGAACGTGATTCCCTGCACACGCGTCACGCACTTTTTTATTACTTCGCGAGCTGATCGATCACGTAGATTCTGCAATGATTGGCTGCTTTCGTCGCGTTCTCGTTTTGTTCCTGTTTCTAATTCTCCGAAAAAAATCATGAAAATAGTCCGAAAGGTTAGAACTATTAGAACTGCTCCGATCCTTAAACTTTGATTGCTTTATCACGCAATTTATATTCAAAAACGAATATAACGTTATGCTCATATTTTGTAACTAATTGTATCTTACTTTGTAAAGGGGTCACTCCCGTTAATTTTTTAAAATAAAAAATAAAATAAAAAATAAAAATAAAATAACATTTTCAATTCTTTTAAAATAC
>JAPYZA010001320.1:0-28940 GCA_030522685.1 Eupelmus azureus | reverse complement strand
AGCGACTCCCCAGCGCACGCCAGCAGGGGGAGCAGAGCCGAGAAAAAAAGCGATCCCTTATACATGTAGCAGAGCAGGAGGGGGGCGAGCTGGAAAAACGTCGAAGGGGGTAAATCGCTTATACGCGGGCGCACTGGCAGCAAATCGGTCATTTCGCCCGCAGGATTGAAACCTTAAGAATCGGGCGCTGGCTCTCTGCGTGTAGCTACGCGGGGGATTGATGATGGAAGGCCGAGCAGAGGGAGAGAAAAGCAGTAGCAGCGGTGGTAGCGTAGAGCGAAGGGCTCGCGTCATCTAAGCATTAAAGCGTTTCAATTATTTGATCGGACGATAGAATTATACGCGTCGGGGCGGATTTAGATAGAGGAGCGAGCGAGCGAGCGAGAGAATAATGAGAATGAGAGTGACTGGCGGGCCGAGCGAGAGAGAGAGAGACGGAAAATAATGAGAGCGAACAAAGCGAGTGCGGGGGAGAAGCGAAGAGGTGTATACAGCACGGAACCAGAAGAGAAGAGAGAGAGAGAAAATGGGAGAATAAAAGTGTGCTGCTCTGGCGATGCGGGGCTTTGCACGAAAACCGATGCCCGAAAATAACACCCCCGCAAGAGATTATATAGCGGACGAGGGGGGGATGGAAATTACCCTGTTTCCGAGCCCCGGCGCGCTGCCGCTATTTTCTTTCTCTCGCCTTTTTTAATAGACCGGTATACAGGGCTTTTGCTTTTGTTTTTACAGCGGCTAGGTAAACGTTTAATTTTCATTTTTTGCCCGCGGTAATAGCGTGGCCGAAATTGCGCGATTTAAATAACAAGGGACGCTCGGCGAGCTTTCGCACTGCTAATTATCGCATTAAAAACCGATGAATCCGCTTTTTTAAACGAGCGCCGTATAAAGTGTAATTACAAAAAAGCTTGTCTAATGAATTCAGCGCTCGCCGTTTAACCGACTATAACGCGCGCAAATAAAAAATCAACCCGACCCATACGCCAATATATATATTTCCATTACGCAATCCATAATACCACCTTTCACGGCTCTCTAGAGCCATAAGCCCCGTGACGAGCTATAGCGCCTGGAAACACCTTATTGTCCAGCCTCCCCGGGCTCTCTCGCTTTTGCCAGGCAGCTCTATCGAAGCGTGAAAGAGGCGATCTCTAGCCGCACGATCTGAATTGTGCGGGGCCCCAGCCGCACGACGGAAACTTCATATATCCGCGCATAGCCGCGCGCGTCGCTTGTTTATATACCGAGGGCGCGAAATACTTTTCTTTATCTCGTATTCATCTCGGCGATTTCCGCGGCGGCCCTAACTCACGCTCGATACCCACACAACGAAGATCGACTTTTGCGGCTCATAAAATACGAAAATAATATATTTATGAAGGCGGGAGCGAGCGAGAGAGTGAGCGCGCGCTAGGCGTAAAAATTCAGTGGCGCGCGAATTTACGAGAGAGTGCGAGAGTGTAAGCGCGAGATAAATATCTTACGCCTGGCTGCGCCAGCATCTTTGACCCCGAGAGCTGCACACATACGGAGAGAGAGCTTTTTTTCACACTCCAGGCTGTACTGAGCGCGATCACGCGAGGCAATAGGATTTGCAGCGCGTGCGCCTCGACCTTTTCTAGGACGCGCGAGAAAAATGAAGGGTAATGCGTTCGAGAAACGTCGCCGGGAATTCTTCCGCGGAGAGAGAGAGGAGGACTGGTGTGATATATTTGCGCTGACTGAATTTATCTTTCGAATTTTTCATAGCGTGATTTTGCATTGTTGCGATCAACAGGTTGAATGTTTATGTGCCTCGGCGATTTTTAGCCGATTCTTTTTGGGGCTAGAATAATAGGACAAATTGTTCGGGGAGATTCAATTTCGCGCGCTTTGTTATTTATTGAAATGGCTGGGTTGGATTAAACAATAATTGTAGTGATCGTGGCTTCGGTGTAAATAATAAGCTGTATCAATCTAATAAAACTAATATTGGAACAAAGAGCCGTTTGGATGTGTGCGCGACGGCAGGACAGTTGGCATTATTAATGAGCTTGAACAATCGATACGCGATGAGATACATTATTATTTATTTATGACCCTCTATTTCAATCAGTATAATTGGATACACCTATTAAAAGGGATACGCGTAATTGCACGTTGCCGCGAATGCTTTTGTTCGACTTCTTTTAATTTTCTTATCACCCTTGTTAATCAACGTCGAGCCTTCATCCTTACTGCGTTATTTGATGAAGTCACATCAACCTGCGGCGTCCTTAAATTGCAACCAGAATCATCAACGTTGATCACAGTCTCTTAAGTAACACCAAAACACGTAAACAACCTATTTACATAACCCAGAAGCGCGCGATACGTCACAGTTACCCGCTTAATATATGCTTCCTGACATTTTCAGATATTCAATTATACAGGCCACGCGCGCCGGCCCGATAAATCGCCTTTTCTTCTATATCATAGCTATATGCCTGTATACCGGCACTTTCGATACGGCGCGCGCTTTGTGCATTAAACGAGAGCACGGGCTCATATCGCGATTCTCGATTGCGACTGAGTGACCGGTGTTGTTGGTTCGACGACGGAACGCGCCGATCGACGCCACCCGTGTGTGATATAAGCTGGTTTGGAGTAATGGAGCTGGATCTTTTTTCTTTTATTATCTTGCGAATTTATCGTTTCTGGGCAGGCTAATTTCTTTTATTGCGTATATGGGTTATCGGGCACAATGACTTGTTAGCTTTTACTTTTCTGATCCAGTGACAGTGATGGTAAGCATTAATTAGAGTTGATCGATAATGCTTTTAAATAACTTACTCATTGATTCGTTTCAACAATAGCTCCACTATTTATTTCATTATTGTTTTTTATTATGATGCTAATGATTGTCGAAATTAATTCCAAAAGGCATTTCAAATTTACTGAGATTTTGAAAACAATCTTATCTTTTAAAAGCAAGAAAGCAGAAGTAAAAACAAGAAGCTCAGAAAAGCACAGAATCCAGCGCATAGAAAGAAGCAGCGCGCGAGCGGATTTAAGTAGCCGAAGGTAGGCAAAGTCGGGAATTCCGACCGACACAGGAAGGTACTTAAGGATTCGCGCGCCACTCGCTCGTACGCGTCGACAGGCTCTCTCTCTCTCTCTTTCTCTCCCAATAAAACCTTGAAGGCTAGCTCTCGCTCTCGCGTGTATATAGGATCGTTGCTGGAGAGAAGGAGAGCCGACTTCCGGCCAGTTTTCTCTCCCGTATCCTCTTTCCCCTCTCCCCCCACGCCGCTTCCGCCAGCCTCGAAAAAGGATATATCGCGCGCGGAGGATGCCTACATTAAAGCGAGCTGCTCTCGAGATGCGCTTTGAGAGCCGGGCTCTATCCTTCTCCCTCGTCCCTTTGTCCCTCTCTCTCTTTCTATCTCGCTCTGGCTCTCTTTTTCTATCGGTCGACAAGCGGCTTCGCTCTTTCCTTACTTTTCGGAAGTAGAATGCGCTGTTACTTAAATATTTAACTATAAGTGCCCCCACGCCGCTTTCCCGACGCTATTCGTTCTTTCGCGTCGTTTTTTTTCTTAAATTTTTGCCTCGCTGTTTCTGGAAGTGTAGGAACGTATCGCGTTAAAGAAAGATTAGTGATATTTGTAACTAAGTGGCTCTTTTTTATGTTTTGGAATTTCTTACAGAATTGAAAGCTACTTGAGGCTGCAAAAATCTCAGTATCATATGATTTGATTTATCGAATTCTTGTCACGACTACAAATTGCTGTAATCAGAAAATTCATAAATATTTAAGAGTGTCAGCCAGCCAATTTCCGTCTATGAAGTTTAATAGATTACACTCATAAATTAATGAACCTACATTAACCGATGACGGATGACTGAAAAACTTCAAAAGATAAAAATACATCTCATAATACGAAAACGAAATCTAAAATATCCCTCTTAAACATTCTCCTAACAACAAAGCAATCGAATCCATTTCATTTTTATAAATAACAAACCAATAACCCAACAGCAAAAATATATTCTTCAACCAATCACCTGCCATATAATTCATCAACGCATCAAAAAGCTTCTCACCTCTACTCGCGCAAAATCTTCGTATCACAATAAATGCCGCGTGACGAAGACAAAGCGCGCTGCAGGCAGCCCCCCACTCCCAAGCCCGGTGAATCACTTGGCTGGCGCGTGTTTACGCTATTTTCAGCGGCGGTCAATTAATTACGCGTGGCGCATTTTATCGGGCGCGTGGCGGCCGTCGCGGAAAAACACGCGCCTCAAAAATCTCTTATCCTAATTAATTCGCAATGCGCGAGCTCGCAACAATGCCGTTATCGTCGCAGCGCTCCCGCGCTATCACAACAAACATCGCGTAAAAGTTGAGCTCGTTGACTCGCGGAGGGGGGGACGGACCCTCGATGATTGCGCGCCGATTAATCTGGCTTTTGTAGACAGTGCGCACGCGCGCGCGCTGGAGAAATTAAAAAGATAAGGTGGATTATTAGATTGTAGTTTTGCAAGGCTGTTTCTTAATTGAAAATATTTTTTTATTCTTCGTAGCTCGGCGCTGAAAATGTTGCGTAATTATTCGAAAGTCAATCAGCCGGTGAGATAGTGCGGAGGGTTTGATTACAAGGAAGTCGTCGAGCATTTGGCTCGAGTGACTTTTAGCGAAAAAGGAATGCCAGGATTTTTCGAGGGAACACGTTAATTTAAATAAATCTAATTATGAGCTGAGATATTGTGTAACCTAATCGTAAATCTTCGGCAAACCAGTTGGCTTGAATAATGCTGATTTTGCTGCAAGTTTCGAGAGTTCAGAGTCCGTAAGTTTAATCGATAGATAGGCAACATAATGCAGATTGTTAAAATAGTTTCACAAAACTCGACTTATTGAATTATGAATATACGCCGTTCTAGTTATGCGAGTAACAGAGATATTATATCTGCCATTAAGAATGGAATGAATCATTCTATTCTGATTAAACTTTGCTACAATCTATCTATCAGTATTCCAAGGCCTATTTAATAGCGTCTAATTTATAATCGAAAATGTGATGTTGGTAAAGCTTTGGATGAGCGCTCGGGTCCACTTGGCATTTCGAAAAAATGACTTGATGATCCCACGCGAGAGTCTTTACGATTATATTTATTATAATTTTTAATAATTATTTATAATTATTGTATACGAGCGACTAACGTATTATCACTGCACAGAAAAAGAATCAAAAAAGCTCAGTGAACCACCCCGATTTGCTACCTTACGTACAGCCAGACGAAAAAAAAAATCCGACCCAGCCCAGAAAAAAGCAAAAAAAAAATAAATAAATAAAAACAAAAAAGTTTCCAGTAGCAGGGCGAAAGCAGCCCTCGACTTTATGTCGCGACCCTTTCGATTCGCGCTCGCTCGTCGCCCTTCCGCGCGTGCTAGCGTTTTGACGAATAGCCGGCGCAGAGCTCGCTTATACGACCACGAGGGCGCATAAAAAAGCAACGCCGACCGAAGAAACTATATACCCGCTCGTGCATTCGTACCTACATATATACACACGCACACGTAATCCCTCCACGGCTGGAGGAGCGAGACAGAAAAATAACGATGATTTTTCGAATCGCGCTGCAATAAAGGGCCAGTCAGCTCCATACACGCGATATCGAAAAATAGAGCGCGACGCGAAGAAAGACTGGACTCGCGCAACAAAACAGCGTAGAAAAAAAAGAGAGAAAACGAGCTTGCGCGGTTGCGACATTATTACCGGTCAAACGCACTCCGGAATATGTAAATCGCGGTTCAGTCGCGCGGCAAATAAAGCGATCCCGCCGCCGGGGATTTACATGCGTTTGGATATATTCGCGCGAAAAAGGAAGGGACAAGAGAGCGGAAAATAAAACGAGAGAGAGAGAGAGAGAGCCGCTACTCTCGAGGACGCGACTGGTTTTAACGGGCGCGCGAGAGCAAGTTGACTGGACTGCGCGCGCTCGGCGCGTATGTAGTTATGAGCGAGTGCACAGGGGTGAGCTTACGCCGTTTTCGGCCCCTGGAAACAGGATAGAGCTACTCTCTCCTCCCTGCCGCGAGTTTTAACGAAGTTACGAAATTACAAGAGCGGAACGCCGAGGCGCGCGCGGAAGTTTAATCAGTCGCACGTTTAATTTTGCCCCGCGCGCCGCTGGCTTGGCGTTTGCGAGGCTTCTTTTTATGCGCGCTGACTTTGTTTTGTCGTTTTCGTGAGCTATTAATATCAACAAGTGTCAGTTTATTAAAAATTTCGTAGTAGATCCTTGCCGTGAGGGTGGATGAAATACTGGGTATTTTACGTCGTTCGCACAGGAGGAAACGAAACATTCAATCGCGCAAATAAAGTTAAGCTAATGACTTTGCGATTAAAGTAATCCTTCTCAAAACTTTAGCCTACGTACGAGCGTTTAATATCGAACGTATCCGCTTAATGAAAAATCACTCATTATTTATCGCGCGCGCCGATCGCGCGCATAAATTCGCGCGCTGCCGATAACGCGCCCGCCGCGCGGCGACGGAATAATATTTTTTTTCCTTTGCCAAAAATACGCTGCAATAAACGCGCGAAAATATTGTAAAACTCAGGCGCGTCTCGCGGCCTCTGGGGAAAAAAGCAAAACGGCATAAATCCGAGTCGAATAACAAAGTACAAAGGGCGGCTCGTGAATTTTTCGATATTACACCGTAAATCGAAGCCGAGAGGGGGGTAATCATATATTCGGGCCGGCCTGAAATTTCAATTACAGGCCGAGCGGGGAGAATGCCAACCAGCGCGCATATAACACACGGGGAGGTCGCGCGCGCAATTATCGAGCTGCCGCCGCCGCGCCGCCGCTACTGTGCGCATCATCGCACTCACGCGGCGGCTGGCTCTCTTCTCGTGTATATACTTTTGTTTTATTTCGAGATTTTAATCCCTGGCTCTGTGTGTGCGAGTTTGGTAGGCTGAATAACATTTATGCACTAATTTTACACGCGGGGATGGCTGGTGCGGTGATACCGGACGGCGGCGCGCGCTTTTCGATTTGAATATTCGGTCGGGGGTGGGTTATGGAAATTTTATTGATGGATAAGTTTTGGGGGAAAAGGTGGGTAATCGTTTGGAGTTTATGTTTTATATTTTTTGGGGGTTGTGTTTGTTTTTCAAATTTGTTGGTCTTTTGTGCGTGGTAATTGATGAAGTAGTAAAGTATTTTGTAGAAAGAATTTTCCGGGAAAATTATGATGCAGCACGATGCACATTGTAGCGATTTCCTACAATATTTGTTTGAAAGTGCGACAATTTTTATTTTGCTGGAGCGTAATTTTTCAGATAAATGCGTGAAATTTTATTTGTGTATTGATGAAAAACTTGGAAATTAATTGAATATAAAAATATACAAATAAAAAGACTTTATTCGTAAATTAAAAGAACAATTCAGTGAAACGTTAAAAGCAATAACAACAATTTTAAATTCAAAAGGTTAAAAGTCGAATATGTAAATTTTAACGAAAATTAATGAGAAAATATGTGAATTGTATAAAATTTCCAATTTCGCAGGGGCAAAATAAATTCATAATAACGATTTCCAGCGTCCGCTCTCCTTCTCCCTCTCTCTTTAGCATTAACAGCTTTTTCCATATTTCGCTCTTTATATTCTCGTAAAAGTGCCCTTTGCAGGAAAATTTTCGGCTTAAAAAGCTTATAGATGTATAAATAAATTATCGACAGGGACGAACCGGCCGCTCTCGCTTGCGCTTCCGACTTTTTACGGTTAAACGAGTCGCGCGCTCGCTCGCGATTTTTGCTCTCTCTCTCTTTCCCCCATTTTCCACCACTTTTTTATACCCCACCTCCGGCCCGCCGTCGGCCAAAATGTGCTTTTGTGTGTAAGGCGATTTCGCCGCCCAGGGAATATATTTGCAGAGAGCGAGCTCGCGCGCCGCGCCGGCAGTTTGTTTGCCCTTTTACACACGGCCGCAGAGAGAAATTCGCGCTTCAAAAAGCACCGACATATTTGCTTTTGCCCTTTTATTTCTCAATTACCGATTATATCAGTGACATCCGAATATTGGCACGCGGGGGCGAGAGAGCCAAAATCAAATGCACGGTAATCGCAAGCTCGATTTTTTTTTCTTTTTTTTTCCGGTCAAGCGGGCGTGCTTTATTTTTATCCGCTTTTTGACACGTACGATTTGCGCGATAAATTTTTGTATTGAATTATTTTTTCGTTTGCTGATTTTATGGCGCTGTATTATGCTATGACAATGCGGTAGATGTTTATTGTTCGATTCTATATGACTGTTAATGCGTCAGTGAATAATCGTAAATTACATATAATAAATTTCATATTGTATATTAATTGATAATAATTAATAATTAATGCAAACATATTAATTTAATTATTTTCAAATCATTAATTGTTGTAATTGATTTTCATTAAAATAAAAATTTCAAAAATTGCTTTTAGTAAATTGCCGTTATCCATTTTTAATAACCCGTCCCAAACAACAACACAAAAGAAACACAACCACGCTCCAAACAACGCTCATAAGACATTTCCTCGCTGAACTTTGACTACCGCCTCAACAAACCATATTAATTAAAAGGCGGACGCGCGCTATTTCGCGATTAGACAGCTCGTTCTAATCTCGCTTACGCAAAGCCCAATTAGACGAAAGACTGGGCATATCGTCCAATGGACAGGCTCGCCGCGCTCGCACAGCCTCCGCGCGTCAATCGCAGTACCAGCGCCTATACATAAACGCGCGAGCTCTGCAGACAACTCGGCGCGCCTCGCTGACCCGCGACTATCTTTCGCGCGCAGATTCACGCGCGAAAAACGCGGCTATCGTCCTGCGTATAGCTGCACACCTCGAGGTTATCGGCGCTCTTATCGCCGCGGCCTTTTCCTTTCTCGCGCGAGAGAGATGCATTTTTGCGTCCTTCTTCGGAGCGGTTGCGTATCAGGAGCGAGAGGAAGCTATGAGATCGGCGAGATGATGCGTTTGTGGGTTTTGACGGTGCTCTGGGATATGCATTGTGAGGGGAATGGGACGGAGACTGTTTGAGAAAAGTTGGGTTTGACGAGTTCTTTTTGCGAGTAAGCGTGAATTTGCGGATTTTTTTCGAGGGGATAAGATAGGAAGTTGAGACGGTACTTTGACTGGGGATTTAATCATTTTAAGTGGAGATTTAATAATAATGTTTACGAGATTGATTTGATATATTAATATGTATGCATATACCCTGCTGAATTAATCTGACCTTAATTTGCTATCAAACGTGGACGTTCTGGTCTTATCTCTATATAAAACGCTGTCTTTGATATTAAATTTAAGAACTAATCTTGTATCATCTATTACATTGTCTTCTGCAAACCGATAGCATCGAATCATAAAAACACCCAATATTAACCATCTCAAAAACCAAATTAAATCCCAAACAAACGACAGCAATCCCAACAATGCCCAAAGAAAGCAATGAATCCCATCATCCCCCCGGAGAACAATATCCCAACGAACCTTACATCAGTCCACTACCCATAAGAAAAAGGGTACAAGCGCATAAATCACGAGCGACCCTTATATCGATCACCGATCGAATTAGGAGCAAACAAGGGGCTTACACTCGCGACATAGCGTATAAAAAACACCTCGGCGCGGGGTATAATGAGGGTCTTGGGCTCCTGTGACCGACGTTTTTCGTTAACCTACGCGCGAAGAGATATCGGGAGGCCAGCTCCCTGCGGGGACGGCCGCCTGACTGACAAGCAATTACGGGACAGGCCGAGCTAAGGCAGGAAATGGCAGCCAGCCAGTATGCAGAGAGCCGGCTTTTCGCGACAAGCGATCGGCATTTTTTGGTAAGCGCGCCGATAGCGGGTGCAGCGATGGGGCAAATGGATTTTGCTGTTTGGAGGACGGGGTTTGGTTTTGCGTTTGGGAAATTGGTTGGATAAGTGTTTACTTTACCGTGCTGGCTGCGGGATGTGGCCAGAGCGATGGTTGATCGTCCGATTTACTCACCTGAAACAGAAAATTGTGTGTGTTAGAAAATGAGGTTTTTGTGTTGGGAGGAAATGTTATTTTAATTGTTTGTTTGAGTTGAATTATGATGTATGCTTTACAGTTATAAGCGCCTTTCTTGAAGTTCGAAGTGCAGTTTTAGATGAAATATAGCTATAAATAATCAGAGAGAAAATCATCGTAACTGTCTATATAAAGTCGTGGTTTTTGAATTATAGTATAGCAATAAAGCGCATAGTTTATAGCAAAGCTGGTAAACTAAAAACCCGAGAAAACAAATAAACATTATATAAAACTTCTTGCTCCGTAACTTTAAACTTTAATTGTCGGCAGAATAATTTTATACACACAGCGAGCTAAGCAGGCCAACGATGGCTCCTCGTATTTTTCATTAGTTTATTTAAAAGCCATAAATTTCAAATTCGCTCGCTATAAAATGATGAACTACAGCCGGCGCATTATATAGTTCCATTAAATTCCGTTTAAAGCTCCGTTTCGATCGATGAATCATTGACGTTGTACACGTTCCTTCGTAACTTATTCATTCGCGTGCTCGCCTCACTCGCCTCGCTACTTGCGCGCAGCAGTTAACAAGGCAGAGAAAAAAAAAGAAAGAGGAACGAAAGAGAGAGAACGTCGATTTCGACGATTTATTCGTCAATTAAAGCCCCCGGCGCGCGCGGTTTAAAAAGCGATTAAAATAGATCACATTCGACTTTATATATTTAGACTCGTAAATCCGCGTAAGACGAGCGCCTAGCGCAGCGAAGAAATTACGATTTTATTGGGAATTGGGAAAGCGCGCGCCGAGCTCCCTATTTGAAGCTAGAGAGCGCGGGGCTTTTAATAATTCATCGGATGATACTCCCGAAGGAGGTCGATGCCGCGTACGACTCTAATTGCCGCGCGCGCGCAGCACTCGACTTCGGAATTGATCTACGGCTCTGTCGTAGTCGCAGTCGCCGGCGCACTGGTATATATGCAGTTTGTAGCTGCGCGATGCGTTTGTTACGATGATGACATTTAAGACTGAATGAAGCGCGCTCGCTGAGAAACTGTCGCGCGGAGTATGTCTCTGAGCGCGCGCTTGACCTGTGCTTTAATTCGCCGGGTATATACGCCGCTTCTTTTATTATGCGCTCTCTGTGCGTTTCAATTGCCGGGTTTCTCCGGTCCATTATGCCTTTTAATTAGCTCGTAAATTTTGCGGGACTTATTTTAGTAACGGTGCGCGCGCGGGCTTTTTGCGAGGCTGCTGATTGAGGTTTCGTTGTTCGGGTGAGTCTGTTGTCTGCGTTAGAGTGCGCGGAATCGAGCGAATCATGGGGATTTAATGACGCTGGGGGAAATAAATATTTCATTAATGTAAATTACGAATTATTGTCGCTAGTTTAGAAATTCCTAGTCATTTCACAGGTACGTTGTAAAATTAAGCATTACAGCGTAGTGAAACTAGAACAACGAGTAATAAACTTTAGCATTTCAATACACACACACGATTAAGTTGTAAAAATACCGCTACATTAACATTCTCATAAAGCAAAATCAACCCATATTAAAAAGTACCAACATCCCCTCCAGACATCCATCTTCATTGACTCGATATTGCACTGCAAAATGTTAAAATATGTATATATATTTTTCATTCTGCTCAAATAAATCGTTATCAATCTCGCCCCGTCAATTTCCTCTCCAACAAAAGATTCTCCCTGCAAACCTAAAAAACTATCCACCCAATCCACCTTTAAACAAACACCCAGCCCAAGAACCACACGCGCGCCTAGAACGCAATAACAAGACGGCAGCTCGCGCGAGTCGCTAATTACCTCAACGTATACGCACTCATTCTAGGTACACACGTGCGCGGAGCACGCACCGGACGTGTTTCCTACTCGCTTTCCTGTCCCATCCGAAGAGACAGACGCGCCGACGACTGTCCCAGCGGCGGCGCGCGCCATTAATCGTCGCGGCGCGCGCGGCGAAATTTGCCCGCAGCCGCGGAAATTCGCGCCGGACACGTGCTGCGCTACTCGCGCACGTAACGAAAAATAGCTTCGCCAGAGGGAGAAGGAGAGTTTTTAGCTGGTTCGCGGCCGTTTTCACTTGTTCGCAGGGACACGGGGGCCGTTGTGGGCGGGGCTGTTTATTAGGTTGTAATTGACGTGAGTCGGGGGGAAATGGAGTTCGCGGAACGGTTACATTGTTCGGTTGGTGCGCGCTCACGTTGTAGCAGATAACGAGGGAACAATGCTGCCGGCTGTAAATGTCCTTAAATAATAATCTTTGAATTAATTATGGTGTATTTTACAAATAAGGCCAGCCGAGTGCTCGTTGACAATGCCGGGATTGTAAAAATCTCCCGACAACGTTCCTTAAAATACAAATTAGCGAATTCGCGAAAAGCCTAGAGGTTATCGCGAAGTAAACCGCGTTTTTCTCCTATCCCCATACTTTATACCATCACTTAGCCAGCCCAGCCCCGACAAAAGCGTGACAGCGTCGAGGACGGATGAAAAAAGTCGAGCATTCGAAAGTCGCGCGTCCCTTACAATTTCCGTCGACGCGGAAAAGGCGCGCTCCGCATATATATACAGACACACGGCGCTCCCATTGTAATCCGCGGGGCGTAATCGCATAATCGCCGCGGCGGCAGCGCGTGGGCGTGACAAAGGAGCCGGCGCTCTCCCTAAACGGTTATCGCCTCGGCACGACGACGACGCGCCCTTATGCACACCGCGCTTTCATATATATCTACGTGTGCTCTCCTTATGCACACACTTTTCCGCGCTGACTCCATTGTAATGTCGCGCCCGCGGAATTCGAAAGTCCCGCTCTTTTCGCTTTAGGAAATTGCGGGAGAAAAAGAGGGAGAGAGAGACGGGGAGTCTATTTCGTCGGCGGCGATATTCCTTCATTTATTGTTTTGCGACGCGGTGGGCTTTGTGAGGAGCGGAAAAATGCCTGTCGACGCGCGGCCGCTTAGAAAGTCTGGCGCTTTTCCCGGTTTATCGAAAGGTAAAAGCCGCGATAAATAATTGCCGGCTGATTTATTTATGTTTATTAAGAGGCCATTGTGCCGGGGTTTTCGGATTACGTCGCGAGCTCGCGCTGTCGACGCATATACGCGCGCGCACCGCTAATGTATGTCGATGGCTTTTATTGCTCCGCGAGCTCGAGAGAGTCGCTTTATGTAACGAACTCCAAATGCAGCCTTTTTTGATAAGAAAAATGAGTGGCCGCGCTTGCGCAAGGTAGTCGCTTTAGACCGACTGTTTGGAGAATTTAGGTTTTCGAGGTGCAGGGGAATCGTTTTGTACGGCTGATGGTAGTAACAGACGTTTTATCTTTTTTTGGTAATCGAAAATGTTGCATCGGTCTTTCTTTGGGGAGATGCTTGGTGTGATATTAGGTAGGTATTTGAACATGTCTGGATAGTGTTGGAAATTTTTATCGGAGAGTACATCGGGTTATCTTTTTGGTATGGATTAATAAAACTACTTAGTTTCAGAGTAAATTAGTTATGCAAGTAACCGTGATGTAAGCGTACGTTGAAAAAACGAATTATCAATGCAAGCAATCGAATCGCGCTGATGAAATAGTGTTTTTAATCATTTTTTGGTTAGCGAAAATAATAATTATCAGGCTTTAAATGCTTGTAAATTGATAGTTAAAAATCTGTTTCGTAATGTCAGATAAAAATTTTATAGCTAATTCAAACATTATTATTATACTGCAATACATGCGTGTTTACGTAGATACAAAAAATCATCAATATCTATTTTTAAATTCAGCATAAACGAGGGGCATAATACGTAAATGTAAAAATACGAAGATAAATAAAAACTAGCTCTTTGCATTGTCGATCTTTCGACTCGGAAGCTACGTGTGTTCTCTTACTTAAGGGTCTACTTCTATTACGCCACATATTGCACACCGCGGGACAATCGCTTTAAATTTGCACGAGAGAGTGCATTATAATATGGCCATTACTCCACTGAAAGAGATAATAAATAAGGCGAGCTGAACGAATTCAGGGAGGTACACGCGGAAAGACATTTTTCTTGCCATCGGAAGGGAAAGAGAACAATGTTTATTTATCAAAAGAGAAAATTATCTTGTACCCCAGCTAAACGCGAATTGAAATTTCAACTTAACAATAATTCCGAACGCTTACAATTTTCATTAACATAAACATTCACCAAAATAAAAAAGTACTCAGCCGCACGACAATAACCAGATGAAAAATCCTCGAAAACACGATTAGAGCCCGAACAAGCAGCGAAATGAAAATCAAGCGAAACAGCGCGGCCTTTTCCATATTTAAAACTCCTGAATAATTTCCCGGCGCGCAAACGCGCAGCGCCATAACTATAAATTCGTTCATCAAGAGAAAGGGGGTAGATCGACTATACGCTTCGCTGAGGGCTCGCCGAGCGAAAGGCTTACTTATAGCAGTATGGTAATTCGCGGCGTGTACGTCGGATCTCTCTTTTCGTACTCCCAACACACGCGGCCTTAGAGGATATAACGGATGGCGCTGGCTGGCTAGAAAACAGCCGCGTGTGAGCGAAGATCGCGCGATAACCGCTCGAGCTAGCGAGCGCCTGCCTTTTTCCGGGACTCGCTCTATGAGCCATTATTGCCCGGGCTGATTCATTGGGACCTGGAGCCTGAAAAATCAGTGCTCACCCCTTTTTCCATTTAAATAGTTCTGCCGTGTAAGACTCCGCTTTTGGATGGGTCGCTCGAGCGAGCGGTTACTTTCTCTTTTCGATGCATCGCCGCGACTTTCGGAGTAGTCCCGCTAATGATCGAGGCGCTGAGTTTTTTTTTGGGCGGTTGATGATCGAGCGTGCGCAAATCTGGATACTGATGCAACGGGAATGCCGCGGGAAAATTAGTTAAGGGTTTGGAGAAAAATGCTGGTTATAGATTGGAATTTAACGATTACGCTGATGCGTTTTCGTTACGGAACAATTCGTCGTTAAAGTGAATAATTTTTCCTTGAAATTATGATTTAGGATTAGCGAGTGTGCGTTGAGTGATGTAACTTAGCGGCAAACTATTTTTTTCAAAACAAACTTACTGAAAATATGATGAAATATGTATAATGCCGATCGCGCGATATATCGGCATTATCCACACAAAGGCATAAAGAAGAAACGCCTAAACCATGAGAGCCCCGCCGCCGCGGCGACTACACCAATAATTACAGCGTTCTGAAAAATAAATTCTCCAAACGTACACTTAATGGCCCGATCTACATCGACTGCGCATTAAATCTAAGGACAATAAAGATCAAAGGCTCGCGCGGGGCGGTCCTTAGCTCGGGGATCGGAAAATCGTCGTCGAGACTTACAATCACCGATGGCCGTTAAAACTCCTAAGCCGCTCGCTACACACACTCACGCTCCGGACTCGCAACGGCCATATACACATCCCATCCTCGGGACTATCCGCGCATTTATAAAGAGAAAAGTCCGGCCATCGATCACGACGGGCTCGTGCGCGTTTCCCACCGACACCCTCTCTCTCCTCCGGACGCCCATCGGCCTGCATCTCCGGCTGAAGAATCGAGGGTGAATCGATTTTTCGGGATACATATATATACAGCCAGCGCGTACGAACACATAGACAGACAAAGGGCTGACAGGTTCTCCGGGGTCTTGACCGAGGTGCAGCGGCTCGCTCCCCTCGGCAGCAGGTAACAACTCTCTCTCTCTCTCTCCCTCTCTCACTCTCAGCCGGAGTAGGGGGTGAGAAGCCCGAGGGGGAACTTTGAAAAAAAAAAGAGCCGAAGGAACAGTCGCGTTATATGCGAGAGTGTAGCTATATACATACAGGCAGCCTGGGCCCGATATCCCCGGATTGAGAACCCCGAGAGAGCGGGCACGCGCGCGATTGGCCCGTGGACCACGCACCTGGCGGACAGCTGCTCGGCTCTCTCTCGCGCGCGCGCGCGCACGCACACATTTATGTATATATATACCGAGAGCAGGCACGCACGCCCACACGGACGCAAGGACGCGTGCGTTGACAGGTCGTTTCCTCGATCGCGTGTGTATATGTTAGTGGCGCTGGTAAATGGATAAGCGTATGTATATATGAGCTTGGAGAGGGCAGCTCTCGACGACGACTGAGTGTTTTTTGGTGTACGAGTATGGTGTGCTTTAGAGGATTTTTTTTTCCTTTTTTGAGAGTTTGTTCCTTCCGAGCGAGGCTATCGGGCCGGACATTGGCGCCGAGACGATTCGGAGGAGGATTTTTCTTTGTGCGAGAGGAGAGAGCGGCGCTGGGACGTTTGCTGTCTGGAGGCGCGCTTTTGTTTTGGAGTTTCTGGGGCTGAGAATTGAGATAAGGGCGAGACTTTGGATTGAAGGAGAAGAAAGCGTTATCGGGAAATAATAACACTAGTAGTATTTTGTTCAGTTTAGGTGCTTTCCTGCCTCTTGGGTTTTATGTTATTGCGTCATCTTGTTTACGTTGCATATTCTGAATACGGTTTAGGCGTGACTTGCTTTCAATTAAACAAAAAGATAATACAGCGGAATACTAATTACGCTTGATAAGTACATAATTCTTGTATCGAGATTCGGCGTGAAGAATGAATTTTTAATTCGACGACACGAGGAAAGAAATTTAATGAAGTTATTAATAAATTTTTTTCAAAAGCAGCCACTCGTTAATTTAACGAGATTCCTTCTTTTACAGCCGCCGACATAACGGCGGAGCGCGTACAATATTTTTCCTCAAAAGTGTTCGAGCAACACCTTTAAAAATGACATTTATCTTTCGTAAATTCTCGCGTAATCTCGAGAAGAAAAAATAAAACGCACTTTCGAATCCTCCGGGCCCGAGCCGGGCGCCAAATATGAAATATCCCGAAATATCGATAAAGATATCCCGCGTCGTTAGTACCGGCGTAAAAATATAATCACGAAGCGCGTAAAATAAACAAGTTTTAATCCTCCGCCGATGTTCCGCCTGCTTTCCCGGACGAGCGCATTATCGAGCCGCACGCAGAAAAGCACTCGAAAAAAAACAACAAAACTTTCGAAAACGAGCTCGCCGCGGTAGTCGAACACCCACGTACTAAGCGGCGCAATAAAGTAAAATAAACAATGCGCTTTAGTTGCGCGCGTATCGCTGCGATCTTGAAAATCCAAAATCTTTCAAGGCCGAATTTTCGGCTCATGCTGTTGCCGTCCCCTGAGAAAACACAGGCCCTGAACAGGTAGCGAGGCCTCCGACACCAGCAGTAGCTTCGGAGTCCAAGACAATGGGGCCTGCTGGTGCCCAAGGCGACGGCTGCGACGAGGAGGAGCGCACGCAGGTCCTTCGCTGACGATGGATTAAGGTGCGTGTATATACGGGGGATGCGAAAAATGAAGGGGGAGAGGTAATGTCATTGTTTTGCGCACGGAGCGCCAGGTATGTATAGTGACGATGGTGATGCTTGCGCGCGGCGGGGATTAGGCTGAAGAGATTTTTTTTGGAGATTTGTGAAGTAGTGGTGAGAAGTGGTCGAGGGATGAAGGTAGGAAAATTTAGGAGTGGTTTTGAACGTTACTTAAGGTTTTGCGGAATGACGATAGTCTGATATTAAGTATTTAGGAAGTATAGTATTCAATAAATAATATTCATTCATGTGTTTATATTTTTAATAATTCTACATTTTTCCATTAGTTGTATGGAAAAAATGCTTTATTGACAGATATTTTACCTTTAATATCAATAAAAATTCCAATATTAAAATTGAATTATAGTCACAAGGAATTTCCAAGTTTTTGGTTACCGCGAGAGGGCATCAAAAGCATTTCGAAATTCCCCAGTCAGCAGTCTAAAGAAAATATAGTCCACGACGCTCATTTCCATAAACCGCTGATAAGCTCCCCAAAACGCACCGACTACTGATAAACCTCAAGAAACGTTGTTGTCTTTTGAATCCTCTCCGAATTCTCTCCCAACAAAAAGACGTATAGATAATTATCAATTAAAAAAAAACATTTCCCAAAGGCCTTTATCCAAACAAAAAAGCCAACCCACCGGGAATACAAATTTTGAAAAATCCAACGATCAAAAGAGCGAGAACGAGAGCAGAAAAACAGGAAACCGCTTCATCGGCCGGCTCAGCGGGGCGAGCCGATAAAAAGATCGGCCCGCTGACAGTGACATCGAGCCCGATTGTATCTGATTGTCGAATCGGGCTGCTCGCATGCGGCCGAGTTTATTTTCGACACCTGTGCAAAGAAACGGGAATACATTTCGTCGTCCGGATATATTTAAAGGCGAAATCCCTCGTAGGTGCTTTCAGAGGCGAGCGAGAGAGCGACGGTGGAACGGCTCAAGCTGCAAGAGGCCCGCGCGGCGATCGAGTAAATCGAGTCGGAGGGAAAAAAAATTTCCATGATTATCAGTCGACGGATTTTTTTATCGCTTTTCTGGGGCAATAATAAAATTATTATTGACGCGAGAGACGAATTTGTGAGAGGTTGGGGAAGAAAGGCGAGAGCGGTGGAGAAGATTAAAGTCTTGTTTAATTAAAGTCATTCGCGTTATAATTTTGACTTTTTGTGTCAGAACGATTTTATTTTCTTTCGATAATTCGGGTTGATGAGCCTATAGTTATTTCAGAATGATCCTTTAGTTTCATTTAACAATTTTTTTTAACCTGTAAGTCATGTTAAGGTAATTAAGGTCGAGTAGATAATTGTGAATCATGCATATTGCAAAAAGTACGATTTGATTAAATTATTTTTATAATATTAAATAAAGATAGCTTAATCGAATAAACGCTTTAAAAAGTATTCCACGTATACATATACTTTAACATCTTTTAAATCAAATAAATAAAGAGTACAATGGGAGGTGAGAATATCAAGAAACAGATACCTCCACCAGCAAAAACAGAGAAAAGCGAGGAAAGACCAGAGGGGAAAAAATATGACAGACGAGTAAAGGAGGAAGAGAAAAGGAACCTGGAAGAAAAGTCGGGCTGGCTGCTGCACTCGCAGGAAATGACCCATCTACTGGCGTGTTGCAGCAAATTTCCCTTTCCCTTCAAAAAGCTCGAGAGCGCGTTTTATTAGAGGCGCGCGAGCGAGCGAGCCGGGAAGATTGCCGAGCATAAAAGGCGAGTGCCTTATTGAACGACGAAGAAAGTGGACAAGCTATTAAATTAAATTAAATTAAGTTTTTTCTGCTCCCCAGTATCAGAGTGCGCTCGCGAGCGAAACTTGAATTTAATTAACATTCGGGGCTAGGAAGAGTGGGGAGGTAGAAATATAAGTTACAATTATGAGAGCCGGAAATTTTAGCTCGCTGCGATTTGCGTATTCTTTAGGGTGCAGGTATAATTAATATAAGGAGAGCAAGCGGACCGCTTCTGTTTCTGTGGAAATGTGTGATTTATATCGAGACTTGAAGTAAAATGAACGGGACTTTGCAAAGGAAGAAAAAATCGTTACATAAATTCAACGGAAAATAAAGAAAAAACATCAGCTAATTGACAATATTCTTTCCATGAATAGTTTATAAACGGTGAATACCTCGGCTATTTAATCCCGGCGGTTCCGTTCTCCGTAGCTTACGCATAATGAAGCTGTAGACAAGACACTAAAACGGTACTAGCACCGAGTTATTGCACATTTCTCACAAGAGCGGACGTAAGTTAATTATTCTTCGGGCATAAAATAAAGCTCCGCTGTATACGTATACGCGCGCTGCACTCCGAGAATCAATCTATCTCGACGCGCGCTCCTGACGCTCGATGAAAAGAAACTCGAGAGGAGACAAGCCGCTTTATTCGCGTTCGGCGGCGATTAACTTTTTTAAGTGCCCCCTGTAGTCATAAATGTAAACGCTCTTGCTTGCCGATCGAGCACTTGCATAAATATTTTGACTAATGCCGCTTGCAGTGCTCGACAAGCGCGTTCAAGGCAGACGGGTAGGGGGAGAAGCTATTGCGATATGGTTTTTTTTAGAGGTGGAAATTTAGTGTTTTTCTTTAAATATTGACAGGGGAAACAGGCTGTTTGTTGCTCTTGTTTCGGTGCATCGACTTTGGTTCCGTGAATTTGTAGGAGATATTGAAAAGAGCATTTATTTTACCAAATTGCTTTATCATAATTTTCTAAAATATTTTAGGTACAAGATTGTTCTTTGTCACGGATTCCTTTACGTGAATTTCATTTTAGAATAAGGATTACTTTTCTTACAATTTTAAAACGATTAAAAAATTTATATCCCGCTTCCGTAAACCAACGAAACGCAAAAACTCCAAAGACTCGATAAAACCGCTCTTTCTAATAAAATAAATTGAAATCACCATGAATCTCGCAAGGCCGCCCCTATCGTAAGACTAACAGTCGCACTTGGCGTGATCGCGAGCAAAACGGGTATGTATAACGCGGTCGATCTGCGATATCCACGGCGGTAGGCACGGGCCCGCACGAAATCTGCCTCAGGAAATCGAAACCGACTCGCTCGGAAGGAAGGAAGGAAGGAAGAAGATAACCACACGTACGTGTAACCCGACACTAACCTTACGTGCTTACAGAAACGTTGCGGGGCTGTCTGATGATCTTTGCGGGGGCATAATAAGCGCATCGCGCTACTGGGGACGTGGGGAGCTTTTGTTAATTGGGTGAAGTCTGATGATAGCTTTTTATTTGTAACAAGTGCTTCGATTATTTTTTTTTTTTATTTTATTTTTTCTTCTGCTGGCGATTTTTTTGAGTTTTATACGGATAGATATGTAAGGTTAACACTGTACGATTGGATGCTATTCATTGATGATGATTCTTTAAGAGAGTTAAAAATAATTGATTAAGTACAAAGTAAATGTGAATACGATCAATTTAAAAAATTTAAATTCATTTATTAAAATCGAATACCACATTAAAAGACCTTGGCGACAAAATTAAAGAAAATAAATTAAGTAGCGTGTAAAATTTATTCATCAAATTAAACATGACGTATTAAAAATTGATAAAGAATTCGAAGCTTACACACTATAGCTCTTAGTGCTTTGCTACTGTCGAAGATTCCTGATAGAACAGCAAAGGAAATCTGATGAGTGTTTGTGACTTTTATGTACGCGAGCCACGTTCCTGGTGCTAAAGGTACATTTTAAAACGCCAAGGCAGCTAAAACGATACATCCACGCGCTGAATTCGAAATCGAGATTGTCAGTTCATCAATTAATTTTATTACTTTCTGTTTTATAGCCACGTTACTTGAGTAATATATCTCGATGGGCATCAATTTGAATATTTATTCGTTTCATTTCTGGTTCTTTTTTTCACGAGGAAGATATATAGCGGAAAATGATTTAGGATTTACATTATGTAAGAGCTGGAAGTTGAATTTGACGTGGCCAGCAAAAATTGAACTAGAATTCTACAAAGCATTTTTAATCCGAACGGCAAAGAACTTTATTTTTGGCGCATGATGTAACTGGATCTGCAAAATATAAAATCAAGCTCAAGCTCTTTTGACACTCGGGTACTCCATGACGTAAGAATTTCTATATTAATTGTTTCTTTCTTCCGGGTGTTACAGTCCAGTAGATTGCAGGCTTAACAATTTATCTAACGGCCCGACATGACAACGAAAAATATAGCAAATACCTTTTTATCGGCCAATAAAAGAAACAAACGCGAGCTGACAAGAGCAATTCAACAGGCCGGCCTTACGAATACTTTCCAACTGAAATCAGTTACGAGGCCATAAATTGAAACGTTCAGGATTAGACCCTAATCAAGAAGGCGGTCGCGCATCTATCCTCAAACAAACGCGCTCTCCGCGTCCATATCCAAAAAAGATCCGCAGAGCGAGTGAGTCGTACACGATATAGCCACATCCACGGGGGATCGGACAATAACACGGGCTGCCTATATAAGAGAAAAGTGCACGCGATCTCGGTCTCTGGTAACGATTATCGCGCGGCGATAAGAATCGTTTAGAAACGTCGAAGTGAGTTACGTCGATAGCGGCATAAATTGCGCCTGCGCGCGCGCGGACAGCCAGTTTTATGCTCGCTTGCTCGCTCGCGCTCGCCTAACGGTATATACACTGCGTCTTGCAATTAAATTCTCCCCTCCTCTAGCTGGCTCTCGTTAATGTACGAGCGTGTTAAGCTCGTCGTCAGCGAGAGCGCGCGTATCTAGTCGACTTTGGAAGGCTCGAATAAATGAATTTACGAGGATTACGCGCGGCGAAATTTTAATTGAGGAAATATGCGAGTGGAGCGTTAATGAGTCAAAGCGCGAGGGGAAAGGTGCTAAAACGCAAATTATAGACTTTCGGACGCTCGGCGATATCGATTTCGCGGATCATTCCGAGAACGCCAGAGAGAAAATGTTAATAAAGTATTTACAAGGGGGCAAGACGTGACCGGGGCTATCGCGCCGAGTTTGACCTTTTGCCATGGTTTCAGTGCTGGAGAGTGCCTGCTGTAAGAATGCCGCGCTAATATGTTTAATTGATACGCGTGCTAAAATCCGTTTTCGAATTTTTATTACCGAGTAATTAGCGATTTCTAAATCGAAATTATACACAACTGAGCTTCGATAAAAATAGAATCTCGGCAATTAACGTCCGGACTTTTTTCACTGACTAACGAGACATTCCATATAGAAATTGACGACTACGGGTAAATCCGATTCGCGGAACGTCTCGTCCCGATATGACATAACGCGATTTTCACGGCGAACAAAGCTAGGGGCCCGCGATCCCGCTGACTTATGGAAAATCGCGCGACTCGAATCATGCGCTCCGAGAGCTCGTTCAATTTATCAAAGCGAGGCCGGCGGACAACAAGGAAAAAGGCATCGACAACAATGGGCTGTTACATTAAAATGGAAAAGCCATTGAGCCTCGGCTTGGGGCCCCGGCGATGTAAACTGGCGTGCGCGTGCATGGGAAAGACAAGCGTTTTGACGCGGAGACACGTAAAATGCGCGCCGACGACTCGGCGATTTTCCCTTTTCCAGCTGCAGCTCGGGATAATTAGCCCGCTCGAGATGTCGGCATCGTGATGGAGCGACGCGCGGGGGGCTTTATTTTTTCCATCGGACGAACTTTCGATTTCGCGACTCTGGTGCATCGTCGGTGGAAAAATGCGGGGCTTCGAGAGAGGCTTTAAATTACGGAGGACGCGCTTTTAAAAGCTGCAAATTCGTGACGCTCCTTTAAAGCGCGCTTACACAACGCACGCGCGCATCAGATCGGGCTAATGATCGCGCTCGGCGATTTCCGAGCTGCGGAAGTTCGCCGAGCGGCATTTGGAGAAAGAGACGGGAGGGGGGAGGGAGGAGAGAGAGAGAAACCATCTCCTTCTTCTTCTTCCTGCCTCCCTTCAATTCGATTCGACGAGCGCGCACTGTAGACGGTTCTCGTGCGCTCGCTTGCAAGTAACTCGTCGCTGACCCAATTCGATCGCGGCGCGGAGCGGAGAAAGAGAGGGAGAGAGAGAGAAAGACGTCCGCGCGCGCAAGCTAAATCTTTTATGGACCCGGAGTTTTGCGCTGCGAGCTTCGAGTGATTTAGATGTTGGAGTTGAATTTCGTTTCAGGGGAATTTATGGGTTGCCGTTGATTTTCTGCGCTTGTGTTTTCATAAAGTTTGTTGGTTTTTTTTGGTATATTTGTGATGGTTATATCAATCTGGGAATATATGATAAAGCTTTTGAAAATTGAGCTGCGCAAGAATATTTGGGGTATTTTATACGAAATCAGTTGATAAAAATTTCAAGATTGCTGAAAATTCGAAAGTGAGTTTAAAAAAATAAAAAAGGTCTTAGGCAATGTGGTCAACATGGGCGAATTTATAAAAATATTTTAAAAGTGTGATTTATCATGATGCTTTAAAAATAATCATATTTTAACTAGAAAATCTGTGATTTATTGAGATTTTTAAAAAATTTGGTCAGAAAAATTATTCTTGCAAACTTTGTGAAGAATTAATGTGATTATTCAAAAACTTTAAAAAACTGAATTTCGATTAGTTGGAAATTTGATACTCAAAATGTGTTTTACTATCTTCATAAATAAAATTAAGTGCAAAAAAGTCAAACTACTATATAATATCACTTTCTGTGAGGTTTCATTTGATCCCTCACAGAAAATTGATCATACAGTCTAAAGTATTTTTGTCTCTTCATCACTTTCAATAAATTTCCAAAATCTTATTAATTTTGAAATATTCACTCGGCGATTTGACGTCAAACATTCCCTTTACAAAGAATCATTATTAAACTATCATTATTAAACATTTTTAATTTCACCACTCCAACCCCCAAGGAATCCTCTCCAAATTCTCCAAATTTTCAAAAGATCCAACCCAAGATTTCCAGAAGGCAGCGAGCTCGTACTCCAAGAGGTTCAATTGTACTCCGTTAGCGCGGGGCATTATTATACATAGACCATAGCCGCGCTCTCGGCTCGGCGGTGGCGGCGGCTCGTTTTGTTTATTAGCGGCTCATAAATCGTCGGGGCAATGTCCTTCTCGCAGCCGAGTTTCACGCCCGAGCCCAAGTTTCGCCCAAACGGATTCTGCCTCGCAAGGCTCCGCTCGTAATGTATATGTATACAGGTAGAAGTCGGGAATGCGACATTATTATGCGCTCGTTTTCAGTTTGTCGGGAAGTTTTTAGAAAGTTTATCTCGCGCCTAGGGATAAAAATTGTTTCTGATTTATCGCGCAACTGCTTTACTTTGCCTGATGGAGTTCGCCAGGGGATCTGCTGTTTTTTACTTTTGCGGGGGCCAGTTTTTGCTGCTTTAACGATTATTATTTGCAATGGTATAGTTACTGTTTTATAATGTTAATTGTGTACTGAAACTTATTATAGAAAACTGATGGAGATTGAGAGCGCAAGTTCTACTCTGATATGTTCTTGAGAAAATGCAGTAATGCAACTAGCATTTAATTCTGACAGTCAAAATTTACATTTACTTAAATAATTTTTCCAATATACAGAATCCTAGGATAATTTACTGTGCAAAGTTGAAATTTCAGAGATACTTGCTTTCTCACCGAGCTCTCCATACACCTTCCGAATTTCGCCCAACTTTTTCAAATCCCAATTACCCAAATCCCCCGCATCATCCGCGCTCACCAACCTCCCAGCAATAAACCCGATTCCGATCGCAATTAAATCTCGGAACGCAGCGCGCGGCGCATGCACCAAAGCCCTCGAGCCGACATCCTCAAAGTAAGAAACTAAACAGAGCCCATAAGGTCGCACTCTCTCCCTCTCTCGTGTACATACGCAAAGGCCCTGGCAGCCGCGCCGATAAGTCCTCCTCTTGCCACATATAATTCCTGTCACGGCTCGCGCGTGCACCGATCTGCCTGCGCGCGTTCCCCCAATAAAAATAGAAACGCTCCACTCGTGCGCGCGCAGTGACACTATCTCGTCCCCGGGCTCTTTACGAGAGTCGGCGTCGGCGGAGAGCAAAGAAACACGCGCGCGCGCCCGGGGAGAAAAAAAGCGAGCGATAAAGCGGAGAGCGCGCGGAGGCTCAGATTAGGATAGGTTATGTCTAGCAAGACTCTCTCTCTCGGGGGAGGTGGCCCCCGATCGCCATATGGCCCTTCGGAAAAGAGCGGATATCGGGCCTAGAAAATTCCTTCCAAGATTCATGAGGTTTCTCTCTCTCTTCTTCTCCTCCCTCTACGCTTTTTCTCTCGAGTAGGCAGGCTAACGCAGGCCCTTGGAGGAGCGAAAAAGGAGACGCCGGGAATCCGACACTGCGCGCGTGTGTGCGCTGGTCAGAGGGACTTTTCTCGTTTTTTTTTGTTCCTCGGATAGCCACTGGGTTTCTGGAGTACGAGGCGGAGGGCGAGCTCGGGTTCGACGATTTAGAGCGGGGCTTTTTTACGCGCGCCCTAGACGCTGCTGTACGTTACCCAATTACACGGGCGTGCGCAAAGTTAACCCGGGCTTTTCCGGGAAGCTGGAGATGAAAGACGGGGGGGCTGGACGCTTGCTTTTACTCACCTAGAACAGAAAAAAGGGAATTGCGTTAGAGATATATAGTGTTTGATGTTGTTTTTGTTGTTTAATGTAGATAGATGACACTTTTTTTTTTTTTAATTTGTTGTGTTCTTTTTTTTTAATTTTTTGTAAAGCATGTCAGAGACTTTATGCTAGAAACGCCATGTATTGATCGAAATGAGTATTTAGCAAATTTTACTTATGATTAATACTCTAGGATATAAGAAAATATTTCTAATAAATTAGTACAAGTTATTACCAAGCAACTTTTAATTAATTAAAATTGCTAAATTTCTTAGTTGGTCAATTCGCCTCGATGATAAACACGTAAGTTCCTGAATATTAACAACACAAATACAATTTATATAATAAAAGTTGCAACGTAGGCCTACCGAACATAAAGAAACAATCTACTAAACATTATAAAAACGTTCATTTGATAAATCCGCAAAGCCCGCCACTAAAACACACATATAAATTCTTTGTAAGAGATCACATAAAACCCGACGACTCGACGGAATTTCTATTTAGGCCTCATTTTTCCCCCGACGCGCCGTTATAAAATGAATTAGAATATTATCTAAGTCAGGTCCACGCACTTTGGCGCAGGCGCGCGCTATCAAAGCGTTAATTACGTATCTTGGCCTAATTAATTACCCCGCGATAAGCATAATTCAATAAACTTAATGGGCTTTCGCTGGCCCGGCTCTTAAGCGTCTCAAAGGAAACATAAATACCGCCAAGCCAGCGGGACACGCTATTTTTCCGGCTGGACGTTTACGCACGCACATTTTTAGCCGTCTAAGAACAACACGACGCAGCCGGCTCGTAAATAAGAAACGAGCCAATGGCCACGTTATACGCTTCTGCCGATTTTTTTTTTTTTGGCCATAACGACACCGGGTACTATCTCTGCACCGAGGAGGAAAAAACAATAACGGAAGCGGGGAAAAAAGGAGCGAGAGTTTAAGAAATCAATAAGGAAATTTCATTAAGAATACAATGCGAAACGGTAAAGCCGCGCGAGCATAAGCTCGCCGTCGCGTAAAAAGTCGCCTGCGCTCCTTTTTAACAATGAAAAAGGAGTTCTCTCCTCCGCGCGCGTATACCTTTCAAGTTTTGCGTAACGTGCTCATATACGGAACGCGCGTAGCCGCTACCGGAATAGAGCCGAGAGCGAGACGGGGAGAAATTCTGACCATAATGGACTATCGGAATATCGAACTACTATGCTCGGCTCTCTCTCTCCCTCTGGAGAGATAGAGAGGGCACTATTCGTCGCAGCCGGTTGACGCCCACCGTTGCTTGGCCCATTACAGGGTATATACACAGGCTAAGGAAGGAGGAGAATCGAGAATATATATGCAGCGAGCGAGCGCAGCCCCTCGGCTCTCTGAGCCTTATGCAAATTATTACGCGAAATCTTTGTTTGTGGACGGGGGAGAGACGAGTCGTCGGTTGCGTAATCCTCTATCTCTTTATGCGCACTTCGAGAGGGAGAGAGACGCGGGGAAAAAAGGAGTCCTTTGTGAGAGTGCGTATATACCGCTGGAGGACCGGTTTTTCGCGCGGACTCGCGCGCGCCTGGAGATATACATAAAGGGAAGACGAGAGAGAGTGGGTTTATAATCTATTTGCGCGCGGGGAGAGAAGACCTGCTCCGAGTTTTTTTTAACACCTTGCGAGCTGAGCTTTGCCACTATATGGTCGCGTATCTCGCTTTCTTTATGTGCCGCACTTTTGTATGTGAGCTACTGGTGCTGCTGCTGCAGTGGAGGAGCCGAGTGGTCGTGCGTCTTTTGTTTTTTCCTCTCGTCTTTTTTTTGATGGAAGGGTTTATCGGAGTGCATTGTGCGAAGATGAGATCGAGGATGAGAGGCCGGGTCGTTTCAGCTTCGAGAATGGATTTTTTATTTTTTCATATAATTAGGTGGATGAAGCGAGTTTATTTATTCTTAGTTTAATGCTTTTGTATATTAAAATTAAAAAAATAAAATAAGAGTCCGGATTTATACTTTCTACAAAAACTGTTTGCACTACCAATCCGCCTCTGCTCAAGAACCTAAAACTCCAAGTACACTAAGCACAATTAATAAGCGATCGTCATGAAGCGCAGCATACGCAAACACACTCGAGCTCTCAAACTTCTCAAATGATTCACCATACCCTCAAATTAAAACCAAAAAAACAAAGCAAGTCACGCAAGCCTTTCGCGCCGCAATAGCTCGAAATCCGCTTAGTTACTCACTCTAGCACGTCCGTAATCTCAAGAATAACTATCCCCGCGGCTCGGCTCTTCAATGAACAGGAGGCCGTAGGGCGGCGCAAGACGCGGCCAGCAGCACGCGCATACACAATCGAGACGCCGATAAGGCCAATAAGTACGGCGCGTGTTAATGGTCGGAGATTGCGCGCTGCTCTCTGGCGCATAACGCGCACGCACGCGCGCGCGCCTATCCGTGCAAACACGGCCCGCATTGCCGGGAGAGCCGGGGATAATGGTTACAAGGGCCGCGAGGCCGGGCGACGTGTGTCGGGGATATTCGGCCGTTAGGAGGAGAGAGTGCTAGTTGCGTTATGACCGAGCGGGGGAGGCGTGGGTGGGGGTGCGTTTGTCTTTTGGTAAGTAGGTGAGGGAGTGTGGATGGGGTTGGGCTAAGGTGATTGGGGGAGAAAGGGATTGGTAAGAGTAAGGTGTGTGATTTTTCAGGTGCTTGTTGTGTTGATTGGCGTTTATTTTTGGTGATTGTAATAAGGTTGGTTTTGATTAAGGCTGCGAATGTAGAAATGATTAAAGTCCAAAGAAATCTTGGCTATCTTTCTGTTGTTGCAAAAAGTCATGTATGTACTATAAACTAGTTTGTAGATATTCAGATTCCAATCTCGATCAGGGTAATAACTAAATGCTGATCTTATGTTAGC
>JAPYZA010001319.1:0-23477 GCA_030522685.1 Eupelmus azureus | reverse complement strand
ATATATATATTCTATATTTTCAAGAGTTTTTTAAATTTTATAAATTTAAGAAATGAAAATTATATCTATGCTCTGCATAAAGAACACGTACTGAATTTATTTATTTTTAATACAAAAAACCATTATTTTAATATACGGTACTATATTTACAGTAATAATAAACAAGGAGAGGTCATACCTGCCGTGACATGGACTAATTTGATCTTACAGTATACCATTTAATGGCAAAAATAATTGAACCTACATCTAAAGATTTTTGTGAGTGTGCTCAAAATTCAAAAGAAATTTTTTCACGTAAAGTAATTGCATCTTGTATCGAATATTTAAACTTTGATATGTACATTATTTTGAGTTACCAATTCGATTACCTTCTTTTATGAATAATTTACTGTAAGCTGAGACCGATTCATGACTTACAAGTTTAAACCTCTCTATTTAAATCTGTCTACAAAAATTTTTTAAGCAGTTTTCATTTTTTAATATAATATGCTAAAACTAAATGAATTGCAAATTTTAATAAAAAATATTAAACCTGAGAGATGAATTACATCTTTTTGGCTTGTATCGTTACTTATAAAATCAATGGTTTTCCAAAGTTTGAATTGTATCCCTTATTCATGCAGTTAGGTGCCTGGTAGCACGGCAAACTGTTTAGCCCTGTGCATTTACTAGGACAAATAAGACAGCAGTCCAATAAAATGAAGTGACTTCATAAATTTTGATGTGCGGATATTGGAAAAATCTGCATTTCTTTTTAATCGATGTCTTGCGCAGCTCGCCGTATGGCTAAAATTTTTTATGCAGATAGTACATAGTTAAACTTTTAAGAAAAAGTAAAGAACAACTTATAAAATTTATAATTTGCACAGACAAAAATTTATTATTTAATTGGAAGATTTAATTGAAGTTATTAAACTTTCTTTCACTAAACAGATGTTTAATTAAATTAATCAAACTTTTGTTGATACTATCAAATTTTTTCTGAGTATATTTCTACATCACAATATCGTTAATTGATTATGTATTAAATATTAAGTTTCCAAACTTGCAAGTTCTGATCCATTCATTATTTACCACATTCTGCTTTGAAATTTAAACGACACTTAAGAAGTGTTAATCTATTAATAATCTAAACATATAAGAAAATATATAAAATTAAAAAATATAAATAATGAATTTGAAGATAGAAAATTAAATCGTATTTTATTTGCTTAATTGAATATATTTATTGTTTATTAATATATCTTTAATTACAAAATATAAAAAAATATATCTAGTTAAAGTTTTGAACATTCAACAAACATTTTTCGATGACTGAGGGGAACAATAATTTATTGCCGTGCTATTTAAAATAAGGTATCCGATATGTCCAATATTAGTAATCCGAATTTTTTTCATTGAAATTGATCATGGAAAAAAATATTTATCTCAGGAAAACTAAATCAAAAATAGTATAAAATTTCAGTATGAGAAAAGCATTTTTAATTGAACTTAACGAAAAAAATAAGTATAAATTCATGAGCAAAGGGACTTTCATGTAGTAGACACTGACAAAATGGTTTATTGATGTAATTAAGCGAAGCTTTTAGAAAAATTTATTAATTATGTTATGCTTTCAGAAATAATATTATTAAGATAATTGATGTATGAATAAAAGTATGATCAAAAAATTTAATTAGTATAATAGCAAGTTATCGTGTTAGCCGCAAAAAATTACATCAGAGACTACTTTATGTATATAAAATCATACAATCTCTAAAGTAAATTCAATTTATTTTGCTCTTTGAAAATTAACCAAGTAGCAAATTTATAAAACGACGCGGAAGTATGATATTCTCCATCGAGTAATTATTGTATAATTTGAACAAAAATTATTAAAGTAAAAGTGAATATTATATTTTATACCACTCTAACCTCAAAATCGCACCCGGGTCGAAATGTACTATTAAATCTTTGTTTCAGCTGAGTAGGGTTCGAAATTTCGAATGTTCATTTTGTAATTCGTAGAAATTTCGAAGTTCATATTATAAATGTGCATATTAACATTGTTCATTTAATCATATATGAAAATCCGTGATGGCATAAATAACGAAAATCAATATTGCAAATAAATAGTTTTAGAATGTTCTCTTTATAGAGTTTAATCAATTCGAACAGTAATAGTAGCAGAGTTTTCGTTATGGATGAAATATTAAAGTGGTGTTTCATCTATAGCTAACAGTGTGGCTTCTTCAGTGAAGCACTTTTTTTCAAACTACTTAACTATGTAAAAAAGGCTAATAGCCTTAAGGTCTTGAAGAAAATATTTTCCACATGTAAGCAATATGTCGAAATCTTACCTAAAGTTCATTAATGTATTGCCAAGATTGCATAATAAGAAAAGCAAAACTTTTTCCAGACCTTGAATAAAGAATTGCCAAGATATTGCTTAAATATTGCCAAGATCAAATATTTTATATTTTTAAAGCATACGTTTTTCTTTATAAGTTATACTAAAATATAGTATGGATATAAGAAATATACGGTTCTATTTCTAATCTATTTTTTGGGATAGTTCTACTACAAGAAAGTTACGAGCTATTCTAATATTTTACCTTAAATCATGTTTTTTTCTATAGCTTCGGCATTAAAAATGGTGGTAATCCTAGAGTTTAACACGCACTATCTCATGAAACTAGCCTCGAAACATATATATTTGAATTTGATGTTCGGGCATCTTAATGTTTCTTTTATAACATCGTGATCGTAAAAATCACATTAAGCAAAACAGAAAAATCCAGAAATCATTAAAGTTGACGCTTCAAAATGTTTAAAAGTACATTTTTGCTTCAAGAGGTTAGATTTATTTTGCTGAATCAAACAAAATTTTCTTCAAATAGTTCTATTGTCCTTTATTATCAAACTCCATCTAAACGCAAACTAAATTTTTTTTACTCAACAATCTTCCAGCGTTTGAAAAAACGAAAAACGGAAATTTCGTACGTACGGCCGAAAGAGGCGCAGAAGATAAAAGAATCCAGCTCGGCATAGTGACAGTAATCGAAATAAATCAAGTGCCAGGAGCGATTGCAAAGAGGAGAAAAGAATAAAAGCTTTCAATCAACGGAAACAGCTCCCGTCGCACAACAGATTTTGCACGGGAAAACGGGAAAACCGATGTGCCCGCTCCCGCTGCAAAAAAAAAGGTGAACCAGCTGGGTATGGAGGTCAGCTCAAGCGCGTAAACATTTTTAAAAGCGCGTCGGACGCTAATTACCCGGTGTCATCCCTTAATTGCTCGGCTGCGCCTCAGCCACGTTTTTGGAGAGAGAGAAGCTCCCTCGCCCTTCCTGAGTGCTGGTGTTTGTATGCAGAATAAAGGAACGAGCTTCGTGCATAATGCGGCGCCGCCGACGCGCGCGTGACTCCGCGAGAAGAAGAACGCGCGGTCTTGTTAGTTTTTTTGGCGCTTCTGAAAACGTTGAAAGCAGCGGCCGTAGCGACCCATTTAAAGTGCGCATCGAGGAACAAGTTTGTTTGTATGTGTGAAAAACGACATGAAAATTCACTAATGTTTAATGAACAATGAAAAATACTTTCTTACAAACTGTATAAAATTATTTAGAATAAATTGCCCCTAATAACATCGTGCAATTGATTTTTCAATAATAATGGAGCAATTTTTTTAAGTAATACAATTTTATAAGCGATAAAACACGAAACCATTTGCTAAATCAATGCTTAAATAAGAATTGTAAAAATGATATTGAATACATAAAGTAGCATGCACCAGATCGAGACACTAAAATTTCAAACGCTTGTGCAGAATCCACAATCTATAATCCCAACTTTGGCAACAAGTTAAGTTCTCTCTCTCTCTTTCAATCTCTCTTGTGTTTTCTTGCAACTTTGCTTGTTCTCACGCACTGCTGATTTCATAGTGAATCTCCTCCGATTTCACGAATGCAGATTTGTGGGAAGAGAGAAAAAGAGAAAACGAAAGAGAGAGAGAGAGAGAGAGAGAGAGAGAGAGAGAGAGAGAGAGAGGACAAAAAGAGTGAGGGATAGGCGGGAAGAGAGAAAGAGAGAGAGAGAGGGGGGGGGGGTTGAGAGAAGCAGAGAGAGAGAGGGAGATTTTCTATACCAAATAGTGTGCACTAACCGTGTAACAGTTCTGCGAATTTCGATATTCTACGTTATCGATATGAAAGTTATTGGTATTACGTCATTAACAAGATTGCCTTATGAAATTTATGGAGAAAGACGGAGAGAGTGGAAATGGCAGCGAAAAGCGCATAACTAAAAGAATTTTACCGATGCACTGGGCGAGAGTGATAATATTGGGAGTAATTTTTAAGGCTGCTCTGGCGCCGACCTCGTTTTTCTGAATGGTCATTTTACATTTTTGCGATATTAGCTGTTTTTAGAGCTTGCGAACAGTATTTGAGAGATGACTACATGATCTAAGATGGTACTTATCAATATTACATTTTAGTCACTATTAATATTAGGGTACTTGTGTCTTTCATTAAGAATAAATTAAAATTACCAAAATTGACAGGCAGGACCACTGTCCGTTTGTTCAAAAAACTGCCTTTGAGTTTGTAAAAATTAGTTACGTAACTTATATAGGAAAATAATACTAATTATAGGAATGTTACTTTTGTTATAGGTGAAAGTTAATAAGTATATAGCAACTAAATTAAAGAAAGTTATTCTATTGTTTACTAAAAAATTAATAAAAAATAAAAAATGTATTTGCAAAATACTTTTGAGCATTCTACATCAATAATAGCCGCAATAACTTATTAAAACTCAAATATTAAAATAGAATAAAATAACAGCAACTTCTTTATTCGTATACTTATCTCTCCAGCTCATTTTCTCATGTCAGGCTAATTATTATGAGTACATTTCCTTATCTGGTAAATAGCTTCTGTCTAAAGGCGAGATGCCTGGTTTCTACTGATGTGCCCAAACGGGTATCTTTGAACAGATTGTTGTTTTATTCATATCGAAGAACTTACTTTATCGAAGTAGATATTATTTCTCATATTATTGTAGATAATACTATATCGAAAATTTTAAAAATAAGTTTTCTTTAGAAGATACAAATTGTAATAAATAATAAGAACGTTAAGAGTTATCAGATATGTCTAAAGTTGATCTTGCATATGAAATAAGATAAGATAAATGTAACATGTCATTCAAATCTATCTAATATAATTATTTAATGTGAAAATGAAAATTCCGTTATAGTAATTTCTCACATACAATAGAATGCTTCAACTACAACAATAGCATGAAAGTTTTTCTAGCAAGATAAATTTAATGTTACCAGGTAAACACGTACACTCCGGGATGTATACACGAGCTACAGTCGTAGTAGCCGTTAAATCGCACTATAACCCTTGCATAGAAACTTGTGCAATAGAATTTACACAAGAACATGCACTATAAACTATTATATGACGTGTACGATTGACGCTCGTAAGTCAATTTCTTCTGTTGAAAATGTTAAACGATTATTTTCAAAAGTTTTTCTACCATTCAGCAAACAAAAGCATTACCCTGAGAAAACAATAATTCAATATCGAATCAACAGAGTCACATAATCAAGGACAGCTCCTGCAGCAGCTGCAAGACGCAAATTAGACTCCAGGAAAAGCGCAGCAACCGCGCGGATACACGCTGGGTAAGAAACAGGAGAGAGAAATCCAGAGAGATCGAAAGCCAAAGTTCGCGAGACGCGAGAAACAGCGAAGTTCGGGCCGAATTTGTTGATGCATACCGCTAATACCATTAATGCAATTCGCCGCTGACGAAAGGTGAATGCAAGCTGCGCGCCGCCTAATTCAATCAGCTGAATCAGCTAATTGAAGCGCGACGAAATCAGTTATTGACGTCGCACGAATGCGCGCGAGCGCGCGTACAACCAGATAGCGCACTTGAACCGACGTTAATTGCATATACGCGCGCGCGCGCGCGCGTCCGATCGTATAACGCGAACGGGTACCAACACCATGAAAGCGTAATTTGATCGTTGAGGAATATAGCTTTATTGCGTTTGCCGCGCGAACTACAGTCTCGAAGAGTATCGCCATTTAAGCGTTTGTAATTTAACTTGGATAAAGCTGCGTTTTATTGGAATATTTATGGTGTAGGTACTGCGTTGAGCTAGTATTTGAAGTGTTAACTGGTATTTTTGAATCTCTGATGTAATAGAAAGTTTGACGCCAATTAATCCTGAATCTATTTTTGTTAGTAGACACAAAACTTTGGTTCTACCGACAGCAGTAATTGCACCAAAGTAATATTGAACTGACCTACCGGCAATATTGTTACTGGATTCCTAAAGAGGTCGACAAACAAGTTGTTGAAGCATCGCGTAAAACAAATTACGTTATCCTATTGGCTCGTTAACCAGGTCAATTAATTCTGCTTCCAATATACAGCAAAATAGATAGAGAACCAAGCTAATTAATTCAATTTCTTTGACGATCATTTTTTTAATCATCACAACCGCCATTGAACCTCCAGTTGTTATAATAAAAGAATAAACAATAAAAATTTTGATTTTTAATAGCACAGATCCAAAACTTTTTTGATTTTATAGAATACTATAAATCGCAGCAGACTATTTTTTTATTTGAAAACATTACTGATTATGGAAATAAATTTCTCTTAGCAAGCTATATATTTAGGTTGAATAGAGATTGCTTATGATTCTACATGTGCATTATAGGTGACACTATATATCAGTGCTGGACTAATACTAGTTAATGCAGTCCTTTATGTTCTAAAATATTAACTGAAATCGCGTTTATACTGGTGCTTTGTGGAGAATTTATTAATAAGAAGCGTGTTATTGAAAATGGGATTATTTGCAACACAAAAGCAGTGATTATGTTAAATATGACACTAATGACTTCAGCATATCAACAGTCATCGAAGAGTGATTAATCCTAATAAAGCTTCTTTTTGAAGATGATCTTAGTGCAAATAGAGAGCTTTAATGCTAATAGGCTTGCTAAAAAAAGGTTTCCAAATTTGAAAATTAAGTAATAGATGGGTATAAAATACGATTCTTAACTAACTTTTTTCATTTTTAATTCACTTTTTTTGAATTAATAAACTTGTTGATTCTTAGACAAAAAAGGAAATCACAAATCAAATAATTATATGTCTTTATTTTATTTTCCGGAATTCGACAATTATTTTTCATACAAACCTCAACCCTTTTTCAAATATTTTTCATAGCTCCGAGCCATACCTGTATATGTAAATTTGGTAAAACTTTCAAATTTACGGCGTCAATTTATAACATAAACATGCACGTTCCTAGCATGCCGAAGATTTCGGTGAGCAACGTATACTGAAAGGTTACGAGTTGACGAAGAGTGATGATCACTTTTTGAGGTTCACATAGAGCACGGGTCGCGTTCCACGTGTTTACGAAGTTAACTTCCTCTATACTCCTAAACTTAAAGTCGCGGACAGGCGGATTGACTTGTTGTTAGAGTAAATATTAGCGATCAATTATGATCCTTAAATCAATGAATTTCGAGGAAGTTATAATAAATTGCAAAAGTTTTGACTTTATACTGTTAAATGCATGTGAAGGAAGCACATTCAGTGAGCTTTTACGAGAGTTTAATGATGATTGAAAATTTAATAGAGGCAAGCACCTTCAATCATGCAAGTATAAACTGCTCTATTTTAGTGATTACATTTTCTGTATATATGAGAGGCATACATTAGAGATACCACGTGATTCATTAATTATTTTTTGATTTAATATTGCTCGTCGATGTGCACTCAGTTCCAATGAATAGTTAAAGCACTTTAAAGTAAGTATTTACCTAAATATTTAGTATGATTGATGAAATCTAATAATGTATATGTAAATTACAAAGTTAATATTCAATTTTCAAAATAATATATAATGATAAAACAGAAAATAATACCTTTAAAATGATTAGTAAAATCGTTATTTGATTTAATTTATAAACATGTAAAATATATTTAGTGACGATAAATGTGTGATTACTTGCTTTAATTTCTGGGCTCACGGTGAAAGACCAAAGAAAAGTATAGATTCATAAAAGTTTTTCATTGCGGCCAACGTACGACTTCAAACTTTCATTTGAAAATTTTTTTACTGTATTCAAATAATCCCTAAGTTTGAAAAACTTCAATTTACGTTGATTGATTTAACATAAAATATTCCGCGTAAAAATAACAAGTAAAGCTTTAATTTAATTCACATTAAGATCTATCCATTATAGTATTATTTATATCGATTATATTATTTATTGAGATCAATTACATCAAAAGATTGCATCGTTCAAAAATTGAATTTATTTTCCAAATTTATTTTCATACTCAACAGCCCTCAAAACTCCTTAAAAATACCCACTACAACCGCAAACCAGCGTTATTAGCTCATAACTCGCAAGCCATCCATCTTCGCGAATCATAAAAAATGGCTCTGATCCCAGACCCACCCTTTCGCCACCACATTGCCGAATTCAAGGCCGAAGAAGCTGGTGAACACGGCAAGGAGATAGAGAGCGAGAGCAAAAGAGAAAAAAAAGAGCCGATTCCCCGAAGATAGTCCCCGAAGTCTCTCCGCGCACCTATATAAAATTAATAGCCGAAATCCACTTCTGGACGGCAGCGTCAGCCGGCGAAAGAGGAGGAGCCGCGCCATTCCGAAGACAAAGCGGCCGGCTCCGCCGACAAATACCGTCGCGCGCTTCATATAAGAGCGCGTGGACTCCCCCACCCCCTTCGATTGAAAGTAATGACCCTGATCACGAAGATTAACAGTTGCGGTGCGCGGCCAAGATTTGTGAGAGAGCCAGTCGGCCGCGTTATCTGTATCGATCGTCCTAAGCCCTTTTGCCCAGCTCCCCATGGGGTAAAGAGCGCTTGCTTTGGCTTTTCCGCTCTGTCTTTTGCTTTTGGTATAACTGCGCGCGAGGATGAATTTGGCGCTCTCCGCGAGCGCGAGAAGTTTTGAACTTTGAATGATGTGTAAATTAGCGCGAGGAGTGTGGTGAACGGTGATTTTCGACAGTTTTGATGAGCAAGTTGGTTGTGCAGCTGGATGATGTGTAGAGAGTTTAAATTTCTGAATAGGTTGTACGTTTCTATATGATTTATTATGTTTTCACAGCTAGATTTTTTGATAAATGCCTCTGCTCGTGCTTTTCGAATTGATATCTAACAAATTTTAATGAAATTATCGAATGAAATGAGTAAGAAATATAAATTTGATTTGACATTGGCATTTAAACGTTGATTATTTTTTCGGAATTGGTATATATGATACGATATGTATCGATCCGTAATTTAATATGAACTATTCATAAATTACTAAATTAATAATTAATATGTTGTCTCTTTGTAAATTCTATTTCTTTGTCTTCCAAATAAGTAATTAATGTTTCATTAGAAATTGATACTTTCAATAAGCAGTTAGATTCACGAAAATATGTTTTATTAAAACTATTAATTGGATAATATTATATAAGTAGTAAAACGACTTATTTATGAAACATGAACTGACATTTTATTCGTTGTTTATTAATATTATTATATGAATTAATAACCAAAATATTAATTTATTATAAACTTATAATATGTTTACTTATACTTTTTTCGTTTTCTGATTCTTTTTTCATATTATTACATACTATTAAAAATTCACTTTTAATCACCTCTTATCATCCTACAATTACCGTGTTTTCTGTCTCGCGAGCCAGAAGTACCGTAGCGGACAAAAAAGCGTGGAACGCAAATTAGCCGCAAAACACGTGAAGCATACCTAAGAGACGTTGAACTATGCAAGTCTACATACTTATAAGCAAGTATGCATATAAAAAAATGACTATATTCATTACTATTTAATCATAGTCTTTTTGATCTTATTTTATAGATTTTCATAAATCATAAACAACATAATATTATTCTCATAAAAGCGCATAAACGTTATAGTTTATAAATGTAACAAATATTTGTAGATATAAATTTAAACATAATTATACTTAAAAAATTAATACTTAAATAATTATATTATCTAATCTTATTAAATTAATCTGTTTCAGGTGAGTTCATAGAATTAAACATATTTCTAGTTAAATCTACGCAAAAACACGTAAGTTTTTTTGAGTAACAATCTTGTAAAACATTTATTAGATTATAAAAGTATTATATAAAACATTTTACAATTGAAGTTAATATAGATTTTATATGATATACTTATTTTTTAAGCTTTTTTTTATATCATTACTCTTTATAACAGTACGCACTATCTGCAAAATTTCAAGTAAATATACCAAAACATCTAAAAATAACATTGGTAGGAATTTTCAGAATATAGAAATTTCTAGGTACGTAAGACAAATTCAAAAATGTTGTTATAACGCATAAAAATATATAAAGACTTTTTCGTATTTGAAATTTTGCACTTAGATAAGTAGAGTATATTATTATCGAAGCAATGATGTCCTGGACTTGAATATATCCTGATATATTTTTTTTAATAGTCATGAAATAGCTCTCTCGGCAGAAATTGTGTTTGGTATACTTGTTTTATACAGTGGGTGTACCGTTGCTAGTAGTACGTAAACTACTAACTTTTTCCAATATTACTCTAGTACCGCCTTCTTCTCTATAAGAGGACAAAAAATAATAACAAGAAAGTCCTTGTAGCGAGAAAAGAAGCCACATATATACTTTTACTGTCCTCCCAAAGCCCTTCAATGGACTTTATTTAGAAGCAACAAGGAAGCAGTTTCTAACACTGCTTAGTAACGTTACTTTTAGTACCTCGTTTTTTCTCCACTTTTTTCTCTATTTCTCTCTCGCTCTCTCTCTCTCTCTTTCTCTCTCTTCTCTCTTTCGTTCTTTCGCATGCAAATACAGCTCGTACGTGGCGCCGAATAAGCATCCTTTTATTTACGGGTGTCGAGGGTGCATTTACACGTATCTACATTTTTTCCAGGTGCACAGACGAGTTGAAATTTGTATAAGTATGCTCGCCGGCGCGCGCGGAGCTACGGGCGTTAGAGTACATAATCGTACGCAGGCGCGCGTACGCGTATATAGCACATTTGTGTGTAAGCATTTTCGCGAGAAGAGCAGCCTCTGAAAGCTCGCTTTGAAGCTCAAGAGCAGCCAGCTCTGGTCGATATAACTTTATGGCTCGTTGCTCTTTTCTCCGTGTTCTCTCTCGGCGGCACTGTCTTATAATGTCGAGCATACCTCGCTTAAGTAAGCGCAAACTTTTTACACCTGCGACATTTACGTGCAGCGCGTTTCGAGGAAAAAAAAAATAATACGCCCTACGAGTGCTTGCAAGCTCTCCGGCGCCCTTCTCCCTCTAATCAAATCTTTATGGATCTTTTTCAGATGCCCCTTGAGAAGATATTGTACGGCCGGGTAAGCTACGGCGCTTTAAAAGGCGCTTCGCTGAATGTTTTCTTCTTGGCGCACAAAGGCCGCCCCTTTGAAATCTCGTTTTTTCCCCTTAACTCGCTGCTGAAACTCGAGTGAACTTGCTCAATTGCTCTCAAAGTAATTTGCGAAAAGTTCATTTTATCGTAATTGCGAATGAAGTGGAGGAGGTTGATTTACCTAGGTCGATCGGACAAAAGTTCATAAACAATGGCTAACTATCTGCACTCGTACTTTTGAATTATCTTGAAAAAGGGTGTTTCTAAAAGTTAAAACCACTTTGTGAATTACTTTTCTACATATGATTTATTTTTGCATTTTGCAATATCATCATATTTTCAAAAACAATCTAACTATATGGAATAATGTCTATATATGCGTAAGCTTCTGTGTACATACATCCATATATTCGGGATGCACGATGCGAAAGTCGAAATTTCCTGCGTCATTCGAAAAACGGGATGAATGATGTGGATGTAAAATAAAAATGACATACATATATACTGTGAGAAAAAAGGGAAAAAATGAGATATGCCACTGAATAGAAAACATTCAATATCAGAAATTGAACGAAATTGAAATCGAAAAGAGAATGCCAGTGACAGTGTCTATTTCTCGTGCATGAAAGATGTAACTTCTTCAACCGATCTAGTCTGGAAAAGAATTGAAAATATTAAAAGAACTTTATTTTTTAATTGAGTTCTATTGAAGGTTTCTTTCTTAGTTCAATATAAAAAAGTCAAATTTATCTTGGTAAAATTAGATAGGTAATTTGCTTGAAAGACTATATCTTTATATTAGGAATTTAGAGGTAATGGTAAACATAAATTATGATCATTGCACTACTAAATAATAGTTTTCATTTTCATCAATTATCTTGATTAAAAAGATCCACCTAAGCTTTACTTTCAAATTAATATCCATTCATTTAGTCTAGCCATCTCCTTTCCATCTAGCCAGGCAAAAACAATTCTGCTTCTGGAATCCGGAACATTTCTTAATCAAGACCTAAAATTACGTAATCCTCGAAATTAACTCACCGTTCACCCCAGCATACGTGCCATTTTCAAAACTTTCAGCAAACATCGTTTTAAATGGAGGTCCGCTCAAAATGAAAAGTCTAGCTGCGCGTAGAGAATTAAAACAAATGGATTTCAATATGTATATAAATTGCGAACTTTATTCTGGAGTCAAAAAACCATAGGCTATAATAATTGACAGTCAAAGAATCCTCTTTTATCCCATGAGCGTGAGGAAGTTTTTATAAAAAGTGACAAAAAAAAAAAAAAAAAAAAATTAAAGCGTCCTGTTGATCTTTGAAGGACGTAACGTCAGACCGGCTTTGAAGGAGAATCGATAAGCCGGGATGAATTTTAGTAGCTAAAATTGATGTGTACTGTACGCGTATACGATGCAAGGTCTTTAATATAATCTGACTTATATGCAGGTTGACAAAAGCAATAGCGCGGGAGACAATATTGCATAGTGGTGATTAATAGAATGTGTCGGATGCTATTAGTATTGAGTTTCAATAATGGTTTTATTTTTTTGTTTTTTCATTAAAATACGGCAATTAATCTGCATTTGTATGTACATATATACAGGTATAGTTATTTTCCGATAGTTAAAAGTATTTTGAAGAATAATTGTGGATAATTGATTTTGTTTATTGTTCCCAAATTCTGAAATACTATTTCATAATATTATTGGTATAAGAGTAAAAGACTTTATTATTAACAGGACTTCGGATTCTCTATCGTTATATTTAATTTTTCAAACGTTTCTCTTGAACAAGTTGATCCATTTATTTTAAACTTTAAAAATTCTTTTAGCCTTTGTGTAAAAAAAGCGCTTAGGTATTAAAATTTATAAATATCGAAAAATATTCAATTTAAAATTAATAACATGTAATCGGTACGTTCTTATAGTCTTTGACGCCCTCATAGTAAAAAGAGTAATATATTCTCGTGAAATTGTAGTAAGTAAAATTAATATACGTTAAGTAATGGCAAAATTGCATTTTGTTATAATAATAATAAAAATAAATAATGTCAAATTTATTACAGCTTATATATACTTAATTAATCAAGATAAAAAATTCATTAACTTAATAATTACTTATTAAAAAACTTAAGCAACTTTAATTATGTGATATGATAGATAAAAATATAGATCAACATAAGTTAGTAATATGTCAGTAAATTATATTGTATCTAGAGATAAACAGATTAAATTCTATTTATCAAAATACAAAATTACACAAACAATTTCGATTCTGACTTTATACGGATCAAAACCGTCGAAGTAGAAACAGACGCGCACGGTCAGACGTCACAGCTTCTTCCAAAATTCCATCTCCAAAAGTGCTTCGGCACTCGAAAAATCGCAAACTCATCCAAAACGCCACTAAAGCCTCCAAATCCGAGTAAATAAGCGCTCGCGCAACATAATTCACGCGGAAGGAGGTTAACCTCGAGCGCGCGCTCAAGACCATAATCCAGCGCCGCCCGGTCACATACTCTTCCCCTCCCTCCCCCTCCCCCTCACACACACATACACACACACACACAGGCCACAGAATCGCTTCGCAGACGGCAGCATGGGCACCGCAGTGAGCATAATGGGCCCAATAATGCAGTGCAGTCGAAACGACAGTCGGTCACGCGCGCGACACGTGCGCACAGCCCCGAAACAAAACGGTCCGAGCCGTACACGCCGTTAGATGCACGTGCGTGATGCGCGCGCCGTATGTAATAGACCGTCGTTTTACCCTCATCGTCTAATGATTTCGAAACAAACCGATCTGAGCGAAGCTGAAATCCAGGATGGGTGTAGTAGTCGAAGGGCCGTCTGAATCGAAGTGCGCTGGTGCTGCTTTGAATTCGATGCCGTTTGATCGCGCGAAAAGGCTGCAATGATATTGCTGTGTGGACTCGATAAAATGAAACAATACGGTTTAGCGACGGCGACATTGTAGTCGTGCTGACTCGATGTTTCGTTTAATTTATGAATTATACATTGATTCGGTGGATATTAACGGGCTTTGACAATAACGGAAGATTCGTCGATAAAAAGCAATTTGATACACTTTAATGCTGCGCTGCAGTCCAACGATGAATTTTAATAGATTTCAGCCGCAAATACGTTTCCAAGCGCCCACTCATTTTAACGATCCGACCACTCGAACATCACAAACAACCTATTTAAAGCTCCCCCCCCCCTACTCTCACTCTATTGAACTCGCCCGAAAAGCTGGGCGGACACGACGCCCCCGTATAAAAAGCCGGCTTGCCCGATATTCCCAAGTACCATCTATTTCGCTCGTTACGAACTGGGTCATTATCCGCGTCCGGCGCTCGCATCGGCCAAAAAGCCCTATAATCCTACAGCGCGCGCGCACACACACATGGTCTCGGACAAGGCAGGAGTTTACCAAGAGATCAGAGCGGTACGAGGTCGGGTTACGGGGGAGAGCGCATTAAGCAATGCGCTCGATCAAACGAAATAGAGGGAGCCGACGTGAGCGCGCGGACCAAGCCGCTTTAATCCTGAAGCACGCGCGATAGTTTCGCAGTCGCGCGAGCGAGCTGACGCGGATGGCCGCGCGTGTGTCCTGTCAGCGCGCCGCGCATCCGCTTTATATCCATAAATCGAAGGTTTGCGTTTGATCGACGGCGGAGCGGAATTCGGATTTGTAATGCAGCCAATTAGCGAGGGTTTGCGAGGGGGTTGTAGGATTGTTTGTAGGATTTTGGAGGTTTAGTTGTTGTCTGGTGTAGATGTTGAATGGGCGGCTAGTAAAAGTTCAATTTTTTAATTGGTAGTAAATTAGCTAACGCATTGATTACTTACATGTATCGATAAATAAAACACTCTGAACAATCCAAACCCCAAAATGACCTGCTTAACTAGACAATGTAACTCAACAAATCACGACCAGACCCTCAACAATAACACTCCTCTATCTTGCAAAGACAACCGTAGTATTTACCGGCCTATTTCCCTCAAATCATTCGCACACTCAGCTCGGCTAGAGAAAGAGAAGGAGAAAACGCTGAATTCCCAGCGGTAATAATCGCACAGCGATCAGACCTCTTTCCGAGCGTTGATTGAGCGCTGCCTAGCTGGCGCGTGCATATTTGCGCGAGCAAGCGGCCGAAATGACGCGCAGGGATTTCTGCCCGCAGCGCGCTTAAAAGGGAAAAAAGAGAAGATTTCGCGGGCGCAAGCGCTGCAGCGATAACGCGCTCGAATTTGCATGAAATGAACATTCGTTTCGGCGATTTCGAGGATATGCGCTGAGAGAGGGAGATAGAAGATTCAGCCTTTTGCGTCTGAATATTTGTTGGAATAATTTAGCTATTTTATATGTTAATTGGAAAGGTTGCGCGCTTGGGTATCATGTATATTTTACGTTGCATTATGTTTTATTATGTTCTTACGGATAATTCGCGTATACTTTTCAAAATAGTTAAAAGCCTCCGGTATAACGCCGACGGTATCGTGATTATCGAAGTAATGGACGCTTTGAAAGCCGGCTAATTAAGTTGATAACTCCGAATACTTTTTGCCAAGTTCCTCTCGCAGCAGTTCATAAACTCGAATTACACAGCAATTAAGCATTTCATTATTCCGACTGCACATTTTTCCGTGGCTAAAAAAAAATGGCGAAGAAGCTCGCAATTAAAAACTTTGTAAAAATGAAACGCCCTTATGATTTCCTTAATTTATATTTACCCGGCGGGGGCCGCGCCTCCTACGCGCTCCGCGAGGAAAGTTAAATTAAATTTATCGCCTTCCCGTGGGAGAGCTTCTTTCGTTGCGCGACGGCCACGGCGCGGCTGGCTCTCGCGTTAACCGTCGCAATTGTGCAGGATACATCCAGCGGAGCAGTTTGGATATCTGCAGCGACTACGCGGCGAAACTGACTAGCGAGCGCGAGTATATAGGTGTGTATGGATATAAGCGTGCACATGGCCGCCTTTGAGCACGCGTCATGAACTTGAGGGAGGGCGGCTCTCGCGTACGCTGGAGCTTTGCAATTGCCGCCCATTTACCAGTTTATGTTTCGCACTCACGCGCACTCGGAATTATGTACTTCTCTTGCTCTCTCTCTCTCTCTCTCTCTCTCTCTCTCTCTCTCTCTCTCTCTCTTCTTATTCCCTATACATATAAAACTAATAAAATACATATGTTTGGTTCCTTTCTGCGCTTTGGCTATTTTCGTTGATAATTGTACGAATTGGGATTAATGTTATGTAAATAACTTACTTATTAATTCTAAAATTCCATTTTAATTAAATAATGATTGTATTTAATATTCCTAATTCTACTTGTAAAGAAAAAACATGCTCATTGCATATATACACTTTCTAAAATTATCGTGTATATCAATTCAAAATAACTCGAAGTTTATTTCTAATACAACGGTATCGATTGCTGTAAATAACTTTTAGTAAAAACAACAACCTATTTTGACAGAAAAATCGACTTTCTAAAGTACAAATCGGACGTTTATGATGTATAATAAAAAAATATATAGAAAGCTCATAGATTCGGTAGTGCAAAAATATACCGCTTAAATAAGAAATTAGATTTCCGTAAAATTTTAAATAGTTTCACTTGTCAAATTATTACAATTTAATTATCGGAAGAATCATTATTAAATTTCATCTATTTTTGAAATGTAACTGTATGAAACTATGCAGTCTAATAAATAATATTCACCCCTATTGCTATTACAATAATTATACGGATTATTACTAACATAATAATCATTTCCATTCGACTATGAAAATAATTCAATAATATTTTGAATAAATAGATGCTAATTTGAAGATTGACTAATATATGATATATATACACTCATTTTCTACTAAAATTTGAAAATGATTTGTTTTAATTAATTTAGGTCAATTAATTCTAATTAATACTTTAAAAAATACTTATGAAAATTTTTAAAACTCATTTTCTTTCCTATCTAACTCTTCTCTTTAACTAACATTTTCTCCCATTTAACATCTTAATACAATATTTCTTTTAATAACTGCATATCGACGTCACAATTTTATATTTAAATCTAAGAAATTCGCACTTTGCCACACATCAAAGTGCGATAAATCCTAAAAGCTCTGTCAGTAAAATCTCAAAAGCCGCACACACATCTTACAATTCTCTCATCCCACTCTGCCAAAAATTTATAAAACCACACACATCTTATTTTGCCAACCGTTTAACAATTCACGCGGCCCCTAAAAGCTTTCTGCGCGTAATCTTTCCATGCTCGGGAGATTTAATTCTCCGGCCCGTCGAAAAAGCCACTCTTTCGCTTACTGGCCGCACCATAATACTATTTTGAAGAGTGCGTGCGCCAAAGCCACTTTCCGACTATCCGCCGGGCCTTATAAATCATTCGCCGCGGCTCTTTTGGCGCGCAAATTATACATGTACTCTTGAGCACGCGCGCGTCCGAGCTCGTCTATACTCCGCGCTTTGATATTTTTCAATTAAAATGCAGATTCACGATTAAGCCATTAGAAAATTCACGGCTGTAAACGGGAAGAAACGACGGAGGTGGCTCCGTCGTTTTTGAATGAAAATTAATTGTAGGAGAGTCGATGAAAAAGTCGGACGTATACCTACTTTTGCGGCTGCCCCGGCGCTGTACTGCAGCCTCGCGCTTTTTTCTTCCCACTCCTTAATGCGAGTGTTTTTGTACTCTGAGTGAAGTTCTTGTGTGCGACGATGGCGGGGCTGATGTTAAATTAGAATTTATAATGCAAACTTTAAAAGAAAATTTAATTTAAAGTGCTCGCTACCCGCGCGCTTGATGACGTGGACCTATATACATCTATATACACAGAGCGAGGGCTCGCTTTCTCTCTCATACTTTGACTCTTCGTCTCATTAGTCACAGGTCGATAAGCACCGAGACAGCTTTTTTCGAGGGATTGTGCATTAATTAATAAATTCCGAGGAAAATAAGTTATTCTTGGAGATTTTAATATCATAGTTTTGTTCAACGACGTTTTAAAAAAATTATTAAAATTTTATAAGTTGTCTTATTCTGTTTCTGCAATAAGTAGTATTTGGAAGAATTTGGTAGAATAATTATTGTAAAAAATCGCACAGGTTTACAAAAAATTAAGCAAGATGTCTCATAAATTATGCCATAGCACATATTGCACTGATAGTAAAAAAATTCAACATTGAGTAATCGCGAGGCTAAAGGGCTTGTTTTGTAATACAAATGATGATATAATGATAAAAACGGCATTATAAATTACTTCAATAATTTCTTATATCAAATTGTGCATAATATATAGATTGTTTTCTGTTTTCTCAATAATGTACATAAATTAGTCAGAAACAAAAAGGTTACCCTGGTTGCGGAGTGGTTCTGAGTTCGAAGACTGTGGGAGATATTATTATTGCCGATGCTTCTTAAAGTTTTTTAATTATCATCTTTGTATGCAATAACTCAATAAAAACTTTTTTTGAAAGCAGAATATAAAAACAGATATTAACATATAAAAGGGAGAAATTATTGCTTGTTCGTTAAATCGATCGATGGCATTTAAGTACATTTCTTTGAAACAAAAAAATCTCTGACAAAATTAAATAGAATTATTTCCTATCGAATTCAAATTTTGAATAAATTTTAATTGCATTTCATGAATTTGTTAAAAATACAGAGTAGCGCAAATTATTTACAAAATGTCAGATTTCTGTCATTTCTTAACAATAATACTTAAAATGTCTAACTAATCATAATCAATGCAGACGACTTTCCAGATAAATTCTGAAATTTCGGAAAGCTCGCACGTAAAATCGAACCAACTAAATACTCGGAAGCCGAACAGTCATTTCCCTTCCAGAATCCCATTTCACAGAAATAAAATCCGATCCGAGCTCGCAGACGACGGCCCGATCGTCAAACTTACCCCAGCTCGGCACAAGCGGATCATCTTTTGTAAACGGGATACTTCATAATCCCGCGACTCTCGTCGATCATATTTTTGCGAATCGCGCACAGGCGAACTGAAACTCGATATACGCCCGCGGGTTTACGATCTGCGCACGCAATGAAATTTCGACTGCGTCAGCCGGCTTTCTTTGACGTCGGGAGGCGAACGACGGCAAAAGTGCAGTTTTTAAGTACTCCCGCGAGGAATATGGCTTGGGTTGTTGAGCCAAATCTGTAATCAGAAGATAATGCAGAAAGATATGATTTGGCGGACGAGCAATTTTGCGTTTCGTAAAGCACGGCCTCGGAATTACCCGGACGAAGTGACTGTTTTTGGCCTGTTCGATATGGACACGACGTGACTCATAAATTTTATACGAGCGCGTATACTCGTGGGACTCTAAATGACTAAACTCCCCATTCTGTATGAAATTTATGGGAAGCGATGTTATGTATATAAAGGCTATGTTTAGCGCGGATGGTATTAAAAGGAAGGTTTATTTAGTGCTGAGGGACGAAAAATCTCAAGACGAAGGGAAAGTGCATGACCTTTAAAAATTATTAGTCAACAGTTTTTTTTATTAGTAATGATAGTGAAAGGGGCTTATATTTTCATCTATTGTATATTCTTTTATAAAGGAAGCTCTTTTGTGTTCTCTAAAACTATTTTGTCTTTTTTATCTAAAAGTCTAAAAATTTGATAAAGGTAATTGTTTCTTTTGGACTTCTAAATTTATGTCTAATACAGTCAATAATTTAGATTGTTACACAAATAAACCAGACAATACTACGAGAAAATAAATTTTGAAGCTTTTGAGCTGACGTATTTAATACTTTCTTCTACCACTAATTTTTCCGTTGCAAAGAAAAAAAAATTATTTCACTACTTTTCTTAATTTCACAAGATACTAAATCAATCAAAGAAATAGTCACAGTTAAGTGAAAATCTTAAAGAAAAATCAGCGCACCTTCAAGTAATCTGACACCGTTTCTCCTCGCCGGGCACGAAAGCCAGCGAGATAAAGACAAAAGTTTCTTTTCATCCCTCGTCACTTCCATTAAAATATCTCGTATTGATCAGCCGACGTGGCCGATGGATTGTCTGGATTGGCAGGAAGGAAAAAGAAAAAAAAGAAGGGGACGTTGCTTTAAGTAGTGTCAACATACTCGTAACTTGTTGACGGCTAGCCAAAGATTGGCATCGAGTACCAGCCTGATGACGTCGACAAGAAGTTTCAGATCTCGAGGACGCGACGATGACTTGCGTCTTGAGTGGATATTGTTTCAAGCTTCTTTCATCCTTTTGTAGAGCTAAGTTGAGATTGACGTTAATCGTACGGACGAGACAATAGATAGTCGAGTAGTTGAAATTTCATGATTTTTGATCATTGATTGACTAATTGTAATGTTAATGTATTGTTTGTGCTTTTCTTGTTACCCAAAGTTAAAATGAATTTATAATAGTCAGTAAAAAAATAATTAAAAGACTTTGTAGAATTCATCTGCTGTAGACGTCTAGGTGTTATAAGACAATAATAATTTTAGCGTTTTATCGACAAAGTTAGTAAAATAAAATACTTACTTTATAAAGTAAAGTTATTCCAGCAATTTCAGATAAATTCGATAATTGGAAATTCCAATATGCACTATCTCGATGCTTTAAATAACCTTAAGGAACAGTTTCACTTCAAGTGATCAATAATTTTCAAACTACTGAAAGTCCCGAAACTATTTGAATCTTAAAGTTAGATGGTACCATATTCAAATATCCATATATAATACATTTGAAGTTGAAACAGTTTCGATCTAATATTTTCACAAACGCTCGATGGAAGTACATAATACAATTTCAAATTTAAAATTGCATAAAATAATCGATTTATGCTATGTACAATATAATTTCCGACAGTATAAGTAAAAAGATTCAATAACACCTGGCAGCAAAAGCAGCTCTGCAAAATTACAAAAGATCGTAATTTCATGAATCTTATTTCTTCATTACTACACTTTCTGAAATTATCTGAACTTTCACGCAATTCATTAAACTGTACGTATTACTTCAACACCTTCCCCTCTTTTAAGCTGGCTCGCAATCACGAGAAAAGCCGAAGAATGCAACTCGCCGGAGGTAACTGCGTCACGTGCGCTGGGGCAATGTGCGCGCGCTTACCTATATACACAGGCCCTCACACATACATACGCTAAACTGCACTTTCATGACAACTTGGTCTGACGGAAAATTTAAGCGGGGACGCGGAATCTGTTCGCTCCCTTGGCTATACGCGACTGAAACAATTTTCCGTACTATTAACCGTTGAACTTAAGCGCTTTAAAGCGACGAAATTCCACCCCCGCTCGACGGCGCGAGTTTCACGTTTCTAAGCTAAATATTTCCCTGTTCTGTAATTTCATATCGAAACTCGGGGCGCGCGCGTGCTGCGCCGAAAGCCGCTGGAAATAAAAATTTTCCTGGAGTTACTCCTCCTTGAAAGTTCTTCTGAATGTTTCATAAATTAAAATTTTATCGTGATTAAAAGAGAAAGGATGTTTATTACGGTTTATGAAAACCTTGAAGTATGATATTGTCTATAAATTTTTTTTATTCATTCTCTCCCTACTCTATTTTGTATATGCAAGAATAGTATATTGTGTATCTATGGACGGAAATTGGCTTTTTGTATTGAGGATGATGTTTACAGACAAAAGTGCTCAAAACTTCCTCCTTTTGTTATACACTATGGTTTTTTTAATAAGAGGATGTATAGAATCTTTTTTGTGCATAGAAAAGAAATGGATAACTGAGGACTTAACAATGTATATTATTTTAATAAAACTTTATTAAAGCTTCTACCAAATTTTCAAATTTTTCAAAATTTAAAAAATTTTTTAAACTCTTTTTAAACTTTAAGTATGAAAATTTTGTCTATTTTCAAGAAGTGAAAGAAAAAGATCTTTTCCTCGCGTTGCGTAAGAAACTCAATTTTCCATTGCTTTTTCATGCACTTATTTATTTATGTATTATTTATTTTTCACGTATTTATATTTTCTGTCTTAAAATTGCATCAAATTAAAAAATGGATAAAATAATGTTATCTTATATTATCTAAAAAAAATATTGAGTCACATAAAAAAACTATGCTAGCATTTAATTACAATATCAAATGTTTAAAAATTATTTACAAACATTTAAATTCTCTCGTTACACTAATAAGCTAAAAAACGGACTTGCTCTCATAATTACCAATTTTCGCACTTCGTTCACCACGGATCCACCTACCACTTCCTCTCTCTCTCTCTCTCTTTTTCTCACTTTCCCTCTCCCTCACTCAATCTACGTGTGTACATCTACTTGCTCGCGCGCATTTAACGCAAACAACACGGCTTCGCACTTGGGCGTATATGCAAACGCAGTTACACACCCACTTATACGGGACGCCTTTAAACAAACATAAGTGTGCGTGAACACAGGCGGCTGGTGCGCGGGGAAAGCTTCGCTCGTATTTGCATGCGAGCACGCGCGTAAACACATACGGCGAGACTACTGAGCGCATCGCGCATTGAAACAAGCGAGCTGTCGAGTTGGCGAATAGAAACTGAGTTCGAAAGAATGAGGAAGTTCGGCTGGAGAAGTTGACTGTTTGATGTTGTAGGATTGCTTTGTTGATAAAAAATGGGAATGGATGGATGATTTGTATTGGCTATTAATGATTATGTTTGACTTTTTATCATAAATATTAAATGAATTAATCAAATGAATGACTTAAACAGATTACTCTAATAAATTTTGTTATATTTACTGAATATAATATGATTAATTAAATATATTATAATAACGAAAATCCGTAGAAATAAATTGTTTGATTTTGTCTTCTTTTACACATTTTCTATCATTTAAAGACTTGCCTTCGGGGCGCGACAGGATCTTCAATTCATCACTTTATCTAACTTATCTAAATTGTTTTCATTGAACCTTGTTTGCATAATCAATGTAATGTTCCACTGTATGATATATAAGTACTTATAATTATACTATAAATTATATAACTAAACATAAAAATCCACCAAGACA
>JAPYZA010001318.1:0-23383 GCA_030522685.1 Eupelmus azureus | reverse complement strand
AAAAAAAAAACAGGCAACAGGAGAATAGCCATATCTTGGAAAAGAAATGTCTAAGAAAATTTTAAAGAAAGTTTTTTTATTATACTTTAAATAATTATTTTGAAAAAGAAACAATATAGCATAATTTCTTTAAATTATACTCTAAACTTTAAGACCCTAAATATTTTTTGGACATTAACGAAGACTTTAAGATGTTTTTTTTTTTTAAATTTCCTACGACATTTCTTTTCCAAGGTATGGCAATTTTTCCCGCATGCAAATATTCCCAATATAATTTGGAGAAAGTCTCTGAAAGCATATGGAAAATATTAACTATAATAAATAAATTTAAAAAAGAATAATATAAATACAATAAATTTCATGTAGTTACTTTGTGGAAGAATGATTTTAGTTGATATTATATACATACATCTATACAGTGAGATGTATATTACAGAGTTTATATTCGTTCATACTTGATAGTAATGATATAGGTATTTTGTTGTAAACTAATACTTACGAAGACTGATACATTTCTGATAATATTAATTTTTAAAAAATTACATTACACTTTCTTGTTGAACAAGTAATTAATAAATTAATTACATTTACATTTACGGATTCATCTACTGGCAATTTAAAAATTTCAGGCAATATTACTGAAATCTACTTTACCCGCTCCCAGTAAAATATTTGAATTTACCACCTTAGATGGCAGAGCCTCTGATATCTATGGGCAACACTAGCGACATGGCAGCTGCACGAGGACGTCGCCATTTCTCTTTCCTGCTTGAGAAAAGGTAATAGACGCATGCCGCGTGCGGTTGCTCTTGAAATCTGAAATTTACAATGACATCTCGATAGTAATAACATAAAAAAGCTTAGAATTAAGCTCTTTAATACTTAAGGTCTAATCCTATTTATTTATTTTCAGCCGCAAAATCTCCTGGCAAAAATGTCTGACGTTGAAACGTAAGTACCTGACAACAAACATGTTTACTTTCTCTCTTATTTATTAAAGTAACTAATTTTCATTATTTTAACTTCAAGTTTATTAAATGTTTAATACGTTACTTCAGTTTACCTTAAATTCAACGTCGCACTTTATTTACTTCAATAATTACAACTTCTTCATTGTTGGCGCATAACCTAAAAATTTTAACAACAGGTTATTGTTGAAAATTTAAATTATTCTTTTTTTTTTCTTTAGTGACGATGTTCCCTCCGCGGTGATTGGAGGAGGACAGATGGATGTGAACACAGCACTCCAGGAGGTTTTGAAAAATGCCCTGATCCATGATGGTGTTGTTCATGGACTTCATGAAGCAGCCAAAGTACTCGATAAGTAAGTGTTAAATTTATTCTACCTATTGTTTCAAAGTAGATTTGTGTGAGTAAAAATATAGTAAAATCAGTAAATTAAACTGGTAATTTTTTAGATTATATTTATTGCTTATAAAATTTGTTATTCAATATTATATGATGATATCTTGGCTCCCTCTACTGAGACGAACCCAAAAATAAAAATCCTTGCTGAGAGAAGCCTTTCTGATTAAATTTTATTATAAACAAACCTAATAATAATTGAATTATCTAAGTAGATTATTAACTAGATATTATTTATAATTTTAGGAGGCAAGCCATGCTGTGCATTTTGGCTGAAAACTGCGACGAACCCATGTACAAAAAGCTAGTTCAGGCGCTATGCAACGAGCATCAGATTCCTCTGATCAAAGTAGACAACAACAAAAAGTTGGGCGAATGGGCTGGACTTTGCAAAATCGATAACGCTGGCAAAGCCAGGAAAGTTGTTGGCTGCTCGTGTGTAGTAATTAAGGTAAATAAGAATTTTCATTTAATGTACATAAATTTATAATTAATTTAAATTTACTTATTTAATTATTTTTATTAATTTTTCTATTTTTGAAATACTTTAAAGGTTTTAAATTTATCATTTAAATAAAAAAAATTTATCTATTTTCGAATTTTTTTTATTTTTTAAATAATCTTGTTTTGTTATACATCAGTGTGTAAAAAATGAGAATAAATTTTAATATTTAAAGTATTATATGATGATACCTAGGCTCCCTCTACTGAGACGAACCCAAAAATATAAAACCTTGCTGAGTGATGCCTTACTGATAATACTTTATCAAATAGTACATTAATAACATTTAAAGTTAATTTTTGTAATACTAAACATCATTATTTTTTTGTTACAGGACTTTGGAGAGGAAACTCCAGCAAAAGATGTCCTTATGGAATATCTGAAACAAAGCTCTGTACATTAGGTATCTTTTAATAAAATTTATTGACAAAAAAAAAACCAAAGTTATTTAATTTATTTTATAAACTAAAAGATTTATTTTATTAAAAGTTTTTAATTCAGAAGTATTAATTCATTGGTATATTATTCATAATTCTCATCCAAATTTTTATATTCCTCTTGTGATTTTAAAATATTTTCACAAATAGGTTTGTGATTTTTCCAATCTTTTACTTGGCATTCTCTAAAAATTTGAATGTTATAATTTTATAATATAGATAAATATATTAATTTCAAGTTAAACAATTTTTAATTTTACCTTCCACAATACCAAGCTTCCTTACACTTAGAGCATCGCTGTTTTGATACTTTTTTGCATCGAAAACATTTCTTAGCATCAATTATATCAAGTTTATCAAAGTCGTAGGCTTCACTTAAAATTTGAGCCATACTTTTTATGTGTTCTATATCTTTAGAAAAAAGAGTTTTTGCTTGATGCTCTGCCAACCTTTTCCATCTTTTATTATATTTTTCTGTGATTGAAGCGCTCATCTAAAAATATTTAGTCATTGTTATTTTTCAATTTAATTAATTAAGAGTTGTGAAAATTTACCTCTGGCATAATTTCAACGTGTATTGGACGTTCAGAAGTTGGTGTTTGAGAAGATATGTTCAAATAACTTAACCAACGTCGAAGCTCAATTAAAGGTGCTATTTGATCAAGAACATGTTCTTGCATATATTTCTGCAACTAAGAATATTAATTTATAACTTTGTGTATTGGAGTAACTAATTATAGACAAATTAAAAAGTTAATTGTACCTTTGTTAATTGAGCTATTCGAACTTCTGTAATATCGTAATATGGTGCACATTTTGGGTTTAGTAAAAGTTCTCGTAAACCAAACCATACTTGTCCTTCAAATTTACAAACTTTACTATAATCACTATCAACCATTTTCTCCCATTTCCCATTATAAATCATAAATTCACCTAAAAATAATAATTTATTAAATTTGTATGTTCCTAATTTTAAATTTAATATTCAATGCAAATTTCACCTTCATCATTTCTTTTTTTCCATGGTTGAAATTCTATCAATTGAGCAAGTAAATATGGTACATCATTTGTACTTAACATCCGAGAAAGTGCACAGAGAGGTAAATAATCAGCAAATTCAGCCAAATATCGCAAAATTGAAATACATCTCATTCCAATGTCAAATTCTATTTGTACTCTTTTTTCTGATAATTCTTCTAAACATGTACTAAAAATAAATATATGTTATTTTATTTAAATTAACATTATCAGTAGAATTAAATATTATTTTGGAGAACTAAGTTTACTTTGCATTTTCATTTATTTCAGTTTTTTCAGAGTATAAAAGTCTTGTAAGATAACTGACAGCATAATCTATTAAATCAATAATTGAATCATCCATTGATTCTGCACTATCTGAATGATACAAAACATTTTCAAGAAGAGAAATAGCCATTTCTTCATGATAAAAAACGCTGAATAAAAGAAATGTGTTTTCTGGTTCTCCATATAATTCCACTAAGAGTGGAAAAACTTTTTGTTTCCATATCATTATTTGAATTGCTTCATAAATTAATATTGGAATCTGTTTGAATGTAAATTAATAGCAACAATGAAAATTTATATCTTTTTAAAAATAAGTAGTATTATTAAACATTTTTACAGACTTTTCTGAATGTAACAAACCACTCTTTAACACTTTCTTCTCTATAACTGCTTATTTCAAAAACACTTTGCTGGTTTAAAAGCATTAACTTCTTATGATATTCAAACCATCTACGAAAAATTACTTATTATTTTTACTTTTATATAAAATAATTTATTTATAAAAAGCAGTTATTTTTTTTATGCCTACCCTTTTGTACCTACATCTTCTAAGTCAGTGGTTTGCAATTTTTCAATAAAAGCTTCTATTTCCCAAGGTGATAAAATGTTTTCTGCACTTGTAGTCATACTTAATTAAAGTCGGTTTCGTTGTAGTAACAAGATGAAATGTTTCCACGTGTCCACCATTTGTAAACAAATTTCACGGTCTAACGACGACGCGCGCATTGGATCTAGGGGAAATGAATAAAAAGTCGATTGCAGCTAGTACGCTTTTTATTTTATTTGATCAATGTATAAGGCACTTTGTATGTCTTATTAAAAAAGAATGAACATATTTACATAAGGTATTTAAAAGTCATAGGTACAAGCCGCTTTTAAAAATATTATTTTATAAAAATTTATAATTTATTTATATATTACTTTTTGGTTTAAAAAATTAAAATGATTAAAAAATGTCCTTGATTTCTTGATTTTTAACTACTTAACATTATTTTATGATTAAAAAATAATAAATAAAAATCATATTGTTATGATTCACAATAAAAATCACAGTTGTCATACATGAGATGATTCATCTCCAGTATCTGCTGCCATTGCTTCACGATTTTCATAGGCCCAGAAACCATGAAATTCAATTAAGATACTAACCATAGTATCTCCTTGACCACTGAAATTAAAAAAGCATGAATTTCATGAGTTTCAATGTCAATATGTATTGTTTTTAAGTAATAATAATTGTAATTTAAATTTTATTAAATAATAAAATAATATTTACCAAGATAAGAGATCTTGTAATGTAATTTTATATGGATCAGAAGGTTTTACCATATCAAATATTTCATCTTTGACATCTTCAAAACTTACAGGTTCTTGTCCATGCATAGTCATTTGCTCTTGAATTGCCTGTAAAGCATATAATTGAGATTATTCAAATTTAGTTAATCTTTAAAATTTGATTCTGTTGATATATTTTAATAAGATTTACTTTGTCTGAAAATCAAACTATGCTTACCCTAAAGAAATAATTAAGACAAAATGTATCCAAGTAGCCCTTATTATTAATATCTAAAATTCTGAACAAATAATGCAAACTTTGTGGTTCATGACGATTTTCTAAAGCAAGAACAAAATCAAGATAAGTTTTATAATCCATCTCTCCTTCATAAGTTAGACATTCTTGGAATACTCTTTCAAGAAAAACTCCAGTTAATGTACCAGTTCCATACCTGAAAAAATAAGTTTATAGATGTTTTAATTAAATACATGATGTTTGACAAGTTTTTTTACAAATAAAATTTTATCTACATTACCCCGATAATTCTTCTTTATTGAGCATCCCATTGTGATCTTTATCAAGATTTAAATATTGACCATATACTTTCAGAGCTGAAGGTGCTGAAAACCAGTTTGCTTCTTGAAGATCTTTTGGTAAATCTTCATCTCTCAACTCCAAAAGATCATCCAAAAAACTGCATGCTAAAATGTCTTGTATTCTCACTCTCCCTGTTCTCAGGGGATCTAGAAAGAATAGAAACTTCCTAACTGCTGTACAAACATAAAATGAGTGAAATGATTTTTCTAGTCCTTCAAGTTGAGGCAGTGTTGGAATTAATTCCAAAATATAGTTCTCCAAGTCCTGCAAATTGTAAAAACTTTTAATGACTGCATACAAAAAATATATATATAAAACTTAATACTTAAAATCATTGTTAGACTTACTGATTCACGAAGATATCCTTGTCCTGTAACATCGTACAATGAAAGGCCTATTCGAGTCTGGTGTAACCAAACTTTTCTCATGACATAGTTGAAGAGTGCCATAATACTAATTCTTCCATGGGGATCTCCCTGCTGTAATTTAGCAAATACAACAGCAGTGAAGTACAAGCTGCATTTTGGTCCAGCAAGTTTGCCAACCTTTCTGAAGTCTTCATAATTAATTAATTGCTCATCACCTGATATAGGAGGACTGTGATGTTTATCTAATAACACCCATAAGGCTTTTAATTCATTGTTATCTAATAGTTGTCGAGAGCGCCTTTGTAAAAATAGAGCTCTCGTTTCTTCTCTAAGTTTTTGTGGCAGTATTTCATCTTCTTTAGGAATCTATAAGAAAATAAGTTATTTATATAAAACAAACAAATGGATGAGTATCAACAAATGAATAATTGTTTAAATATTTGGAAATAAAAAAAAACTGTTTTTAGTACAAGCTTTTTAATATAACTACCTATTGAAACTATCAACATACCTTAAAATAAAATTTAGGTATCACTTTGTATGTTTCATCTGTATCTTTTGCATCAGCACCTTTCCATTTTCCATAAACTTTTTGAAAATGTTCATCTTCCTTTTTTTCTTTATCTTCTGTTTCTACTGAAGGCTCATTGGATACTATAATCAAATTTTGTATTAATCCATTTATTAGAATTTTAATCATTATTAAGTGAAAAATCGACTAAACAATGCACTTATACAATACTTACGTTTTTTAGAAACGTTGCAATTTCGGAGCAACGTAGCTAACTCCATAGTAAAACAAGTTTGAGGTTATGATTAAATAAACAACTCGCAAAACCAAAACATTTTTAAAACATGTTGCCGGGATTTTTATGAGATTGTGAGCGTGGTAGTTCTACGTAAATTTGTTTAAAAAATGATAACAAAAAGTTTATAAAAAATTAAGTATCTTCAGAATAAGGCACTTTGCAGCTGACAGACGCATGTGGTCAATATTTACATTCCAGATCACTGTGGAGAACTAATTGGAGTGGAGTGTGGACTCATTGGAGGATTGGATTTTGCATTATGAGTGCGATTTGAGTGATGACGATGGTGCTGCCCCCTAACCAAACATAAGAAAACCAAAATTCTTGAGTATACGGATTTTTTTACAGAAAATAAACAATTTAATGTTTTCATAAATCATTCTCATGATGAATTGATTAATTATATTTTAATATTTTAAAATCATATAAACATGCAATATAAAAATTGCATACATTTTATTCTAAGTTTGCCAAATATATCCAGTTGTTTTAACGCCGTACTTCTAACACAGGCATTCCATTCGGCACATTCATAAGTTTTTATCATTCACATCGAACGCCGAATTCCAAGAAGAGTACACTCAGAAAAACATTACAATTTAAAGAGCCCTAAAATAATAAACAATACAGTCGAAAAATATTAAATCGTAAACAAATAGAACGTCGATCACAAAGTTTTTTTAGTCCTGTAAGTAATTCGAAATCAATAAAAAGTACGTTAAAGCATCTTCAAAAGCAAAATTTTTGACAATCAGCATTTTTGTCAATGACTGTACTTACACAGCACAGCCGCACGTTTGACAGTTAGATTTGCGAATCCTCAAAGATGACCAATGAAGAGGCTGCATTTTAAATGTTCTGCTGAAGCGTCGATCCTGCCCCCCTGCGGTCGTTTTCACTGCGGCGTTGCCAGATCGGTTGTTGGGTTTAAAAATTAAACTGCCAATTTCATTTTGGAGTATGTTAAAGAGAACTTTAAAAATTAAAGACTGTGGGAAATTCGGTAATATGTCGAGTTTTCATGTTGTTTTGTAGTTAGCATGATTATCTATACGTAAATTTAACGTTTATTTGATAAATTAGCAAAATTTTAAATTTTTACATAAATATAAATAATTAAATAGCCCCCGAATAAAAATTTTTATTATCATGCTAAAGAAACTTAATCCTAATCCAAAACAATAAATCAACCACATCAGCTAATTACTCATTTTCCCCACGACAATTCCACCATTCTCATCCATCCCCACAACCTCACTCCAACCCACCCACCCCTCAAAAACCCCAAGATTCAAACCACCCGCCTCGCCAAACCCCCTGCACACCCCTCCCAAAAAAAACCCCACCGCGCACCTCCGGCAACGCCGCTCGCGCCGCCAGCCTCAAGGGGGGGAAGGCTCGGCGCGTCCCTGCACTGTTTGGCCGCGAGCGAGCGCAGCCTGTGTTTCGGCGGCTCCGTATACCCAGTCGCGCGCGCGCACGACGCTCCGCGTCTATATTTTTCAAAAGCGCTTGGCATCTGCTTCGGGAAAGCGCAACGGTCCGGTTTCCCGCGCGCGATCCAACAGTCCTCGCCGGTTCTACGCGGATAATGCGCCGCGAGTTCGCGTCTCCGACTGGAAAATTCGCGAGGATACAGCAGCAGGTTTAGTTATATACACGGAGACGATTATATTATCGCGCCTCCTCCCCCGTGTGTGTGTGTAAGAGAACGCAGCGTTTTATTTAAACGGCCAACGGCCGAACGAGAGAGAGCTGCGTCAGCTTTCGCGGAAGGGCAGCTGCAGTTCATCCGAGCGTCTGAAAAAAGTGTCTCTTGGATTCTCTGCGCGTTCGTCTCAATTGATAAATAGGAGAAGAGAAAGCGAGGAGAAAAGAGAAACGTCGAATCCGCGCGCTGCTCCTTCGGTTTATCGCGGCAACGGACTTAGACCGCCGTGCCTAAGACAATGGATCCTTTCACGCAGGTAAGCCTTGATTGTTTTACGTTAGGCCAGCCCTGCATGCTCCCTGGGCCGCCGAAGGATTTATGGCCCCTTCGGGGGCCTGTATACGTGCTCTTGAGGAGGGCGTGCGCAGCGCGTGCCTACTCCAAATCGGATTAGACGTCTGGGCCGGGATTTCGGAGCGCGCGCAGTTGTATGTGTGTGCTGTGCATGCTGAAGGTTTGGGACTGGAAGCGCAGCTGACCCCCCCCTGTAGGCCAGTTTGCTGTTGGGCTGCCTGACCCGCGAGGGTTTTCACGGTTTACGACGTGGCAAATTTTCACGATTTTTCGTTGAGTAATAGGATGGATGTTTCTGGCGTGGGCTTTTTTGTTGGGGTGATTTGCCGCGTTTTAAGGTTGTTTGTGAAATGTTGTCGTTATTTTTTTATTTTGTTTGTTTTCTTCGGGGTTGGTTTGTTTATATACTTGGAGCGGAGAAGAAAGTTTGCTCGTTTATCTATGGTTTTGTGAAGAGACGTTTGAGGAGTCATAACTATTTCATTCATAAAGTAATAAGGTACTTTTGAATAGGTCTGATTTAGGTTTTTCATTATTTTAAAATAATCATTTATAAATGTTTTTGTTAAGCATGTTAAATTTTAATTTTCTGTACTAGGTTATTTTTGTGGATTATCTTTGTTTGTTAATTTTATTAGTTCAAAAACATTTTGTCAAATTATATTAATTTTTCTTTTATTACTAATGTTGCCACTATTCTTATCTTATCTTACCCTTTGCGGTTTATACTGCTACTTTTACATCCCGGAATAAAGTGAATCATGCATAAGAATGTATAAAGAAGTTCAAATGTAAAATAATCTAAAGCTTAGGTACAAAATTTATGCAATATGTATTTTTTATATTTTTTCTTAACCAATAGTTACATTAATTTTATAATTATTTTTATTTATTAAGTAATCATTTATATTTATCTGATAGAATATGAAAAAATTTGATATAATAATGTAACAAAATAAAAATAAATATTAATAAAGCAATAAATCTTTTTGTAAGTTATTTTTTAGCTTTTCTTTTTAATTATTGACTTAAGGAATAAATAATTTGGTTATTAATTTGAATTATTTTGTTCAAGTACTTTCTAAAACAATTGTTTTAGTTAAGTATATATTAACTTGTATATACAATTTTTATTAAATTTATTTTTAAACATTTACTTTCTCTACGATTAGAATTGCTATCTTTTAATTAAATAAAATTCAAAGTACAATGCATAATTTTAAAATATGATTGAGCTATTCATTGGTCTATTAAATCATAATAGACTAGTTGATTCTAAGAAACTTCTTAATTAAAAGTTGTTTTAATAATTGAATTTTAGCGAATGTTAGAACGTGCAAAGGCAAGAAGAGAAAAACTAGATACACAGCTGTCTAATGCAGGTCATGATGTTAAAAGAAGACGTAGCCCACTAAGAGAAGCAAATGATATTTTAGCTCAATCACCAGGTAGTTATTAATTAAAAATTTATTTTCTTATTTATTTTTTGTTATATTTATTCCCTTTAATAGATTATATTTTATCATGTTGCATTTTAAAAATAACTTTTTTATTAATGTTACATAATATTTTTTAATATTAATTTAATGAACAACAAATACTATTATTATTTTAGTCAAATTAAAAATATGTAATTATATCTATATATTACATCAGTAATTACAGATACAGTAAAAAAATCACCAATAAAAACAGTCAAAGAATTAGTATCTCCAACTGGATCTCCAGCTAAAACTACTAGAAAGTTTTCTCCCCCCAAGATTGTGGAAAAACCTAATAAAAATGCAGAACCCAACAAAGAAAACAGTGACAACATTCAAGCATCAAGCGTCAGATCAAAGCTTCAGAGACTGGGCAAATTATACTCTGGTAAGAATCTAGTAGAGTATATATGTAGTATATTGAGACACCCACACAAGCAACCTAAAACTGGTTTTTAAGCGTCTGACTGGGTTTTATGTACAAGCCCTACCTTGCAGTATAGCAAGAAAGTGAAAGGTCATTCCCCGCTTGGGCCCTTTGTTTACAAGCTGATCTGTACTTCAGATCAGAATCCAACTTTCTTGCAATTACACAACAGTTTTAATGATTTATTTTGCAATATTTATGTTTTATAAGATCATAATGTTAAAAAATAATGAATTAACTTATGGGATTAAATTACAAAGCAAAACTACGTATAATTTAACATTAATTTACTTTTAATTTAATTCTTTATTATCTAATAATTTAGTTTACATAAATAATTAAAAATTTTATTAGATTAAAATTGATTAATGTTTACCAATTTCAAATTTAAATTATCAAATTAATAATTATATTTAATATTAAACTTTTGATTTAATATGTGTATCAAAAAATGTATTCAATTTCTTATATTTTTCACTTATATTTTTAATGATTATTCACTTATTTTCTTAAATACAATGATTCATTATGTAAGTATCACTTTTAAAGTTATCAATTTTTTTGTACATTTAAGACAAAAATTAAACCACAAGTTATTTTCGTACTTGATAAGCTAAATGTTTATTTTCCTGGTCGTCTTTTGTTTAAAATTTTACAATAATTTAAGATCAACCTTATTTTATTTTTATAACATTTATCTGTACAAAGGTTTAAAATATTTTTTGTATAATTTTATGAATAAATGTATTAATATGTCCATTCAAGAAATTACTTACAATTCTTATTTTGTAAAATTTAGATGATAACAGAGAGCTGAGCTCTCCCATCCATAGAACAGAGGAAAAGTTTGCTGTTGAAGAAGTTAAAGCAGAACATAGATCTGCAAAACCTGTTGCAAGATTAAACAGATTAGCAGCTCTTGCTTCTGAAATTAATAATTGGGAGGATGACTTATCTCATCCAACAGCTGTAAGTTTTAATTTTATTCAATTAAATGATTTTATTTATTTGCTAAACATTTCTCTAAAATAAAATAAACTATTTTTAGACAAAGCCTACTACTACTAAAGCAGAAAGGGTGCAAGCAAAACTTAATGAGCAAGTAAAAAATGGATCAGATTCACAACCAAGTACTAGTGGTACAAATGCAACCAGCAACAAAAAAGGAAGTCCACTTAGACCTATGAAATGGGACAAAAATGTTTTGGAAACCTTGGTAAGAATAATTGAATTTGAATACTTTTCTGCAGAAATCTTCAAACTCAAGAACTAAATAAATTGAATTATTAGACAGAAAATAACAATTAACTTTGATCAAAATAATATTATTTAAATAAAATATTACTATGTAATATTAAAAAAACAAATATTTTATAATAACTATATTATAAAATATTAATTATTTTGCAATTTTTAATAAAAATTTATTAATATTAATTTTGGCTAAGTTGATGGTTTTCTGCATTAAAGCATTCATTTACTTCCAAGTAGTAAGCAATCCTTTAAATCCCTATACCTCCATACATTCGAATGTTGACAAATGAGCATATGGAAGAGTTAGTTAGTCATTGTCACTTCACTGCACAAAAATGTTCCACAGGAGGCACAGGGTTTTACTCGCACTAAAAGCAACACGCGCCTTGTGTATGACTATAAGGGTTGTTCTCAGGGGTCAAGTTCTAACCAAAAGAAGTCGCCGATGAGGTCGCCGATGAAGTCGCCGGTGAAGTCAACAACGTCCTCGGTGCTCCAGAAGATCAGTGAGAAGGCGTCCACTGCAGAGAACAAGAGTGCTTCGACGAGTCCGTCGAATTCATCGCGCAGCAACGACAGTCAGCAACAGAAGACTCCTGAGAAGACGACGATCAAAGGCACCGGTAGCGGTGCTGGTTCCCCAGCAGTCAGTAACGCGAGAATGAATTCGAGATTCGGTTATAATAGTTCTCCTAAAAGTTCCCTCGTACAGTCACCAGGTTCAGTTCTCAGTAAGGCGTCCATGTTCGAGTCGAAGGCGACGACGGTCAGGACTAAGGACCCCGCTGAGATGACGCTGTCGGAGAGGAAAGCACTTTTTGAGAGAAATAAAGGCGAGGCACTGATTCCGAAGGCACCGCTGACCATGTCCGTTCCTACGAAAATGCTGCTAGAAAAAGATAAACGGTCTCCTACACATCATGCAGGTACGATGCTGATATTTTTTGTCATTTCGAATAATTTTTTAGTGATTGTGTAACTCTAAAACCCTTAATTTAAAAAATTGTATATGAAATAACTAACTTAGTTTTAATTTATTTTCAGATCCACCGCGACCAAAGGCGGAAACAGGAAAATCAGTTGAAGCACAGCGTACAATTTTCGAGAAAGGAACCCGCCCTCAAGAACTGGAGAACGACATTTTGCATACTGTGCAAGTCGAAAGACAGCGTGAACTAGAGATGCTGCGGTCTCGATTCAATCGTAACCGCGAGATGGTACAGACAGCTTTCAGAACCAGCGAAAGTAGCGAGGGCAAGCCAAATTCACCGAAGAACTCACCAGTATGCCCGGTAAAACCGACACCCGCAACGGTAAACGTTATATATTATTAAGTAACCGAGCACTTAGACAGCTCCAGTTTATCTGCCAATTAGTATTGAATTACTAATTCATTTGTTTTTCATTAATATTAGGATAAAACGCCACCTCCGCCACCACCTCTACCAACTACTCAGAATTCAAAGCAAAATGGCCTTCCAATGAATGCTAACAATTCACCAGTCAAAAGACAAGGTATCATTTTTACTTAAAGTCTTTTTAAATTGTGAATATTTATAATAATAAAAATTTCTAAAATTGTCTTCATTTTCAACTGTAATTGCCTCACTATATCATTTTTTATTAGTCGTTGCAAGCCCTCCAAAAGTAAGCTATCAATTCAAGAAATTGACTGATGTAAAACGCATAAAAGTGTCGCCACCAAAACCTGGTCATTTATATCCGGATCTTACTAATATCGAATCAAGTACAACGGAATCTGATACAGAATTTACAACCGAAAGTACAGAGGCTGAGACTGCAACATTTGATGAACCTACTGACACTGAAACAGGAACTGAAGCAGAATATTGCGTTAATGTAAATATATAAAATAATAATGTAAAATTAATATAATATAATTTAATATAAAAATATTATTGCTAATATTTTATATAATTTTTTTGCAGAATGAGTATTATGATAATGATAACAGCAGCGATGAAGATGATGACATAGGAAATACAAGTCTTGGGCGTAGTATATTGCAGGCTGTAAGTCAGCAGCAAAACTCGTTTAATAAAAAGGTGGGGTGACAGATTTTAGAATTTTATTGATACTATTAATCAATGAATTTTATTTTATTTTATTAATTTTATTTACAGAGATCGATAGATCCTGATCCTGATAGCACGACATCTGATATTTCAGTGCTTGATGAAATGGATGAATACCTTGATGAGTGTTTAGCTCTCCAAGAAGGTGGAGAAGAAGGTCCAACACCACCTAAACTAAACCGAGGGGGGAAAAGTCCTTCTGCTGCTTCTCATAGTTTTAAATACACTCAGGGGTAAATATATCTAAAAATTAATATTATTAATTTTATTAATATTGTTATAAATCTTTAATTATTTTATAATTATGATTCTAGAACAAATTACAAATCACCGATCAAAATTGTCACTCCAGTCTCATCACCTAGGAAAGAGCAGTATGTTGTAGAAGGCGATACATGTGTACCCTTACTTCATAGCGTTAGTCTTTATAGAAAACAGCAGTCTCAGGTATAGTTAGAACTGTAATCTGATTTATCTGTCTTTAGTAATATTTAATTTATTACATTATAAATATCTTTGTTTTTCAGACCCCTAAAACTCCTGCTCGTGTTGTTTCTCGCGTGCCTGAAGTTACGGATCCTGTGTCTTCTTATTCGGCTGATGATAGAGAAGCTATGTTAGTTCAAGAAAAAGTAAAACGATTACTTGATGAAGTACAGAAAGAGCAGACGCAGATTGGCCAGGCTAGTCAAGCGTTAAACCTGTGCAATTCTACTATAGAATTTACTGATTCTCGAGAACAAGTTGAAGCAGAGAGGCTTTTATTAGTCGCAAGTATGTAATTTACCTTTTATTAACAAATTTTAATTTTTACACATAATATAAACAAAAGGTATTATATTTAATTTTTTACATAATCATCTTTTAAATTTATATATAATTTTTATAGCTCATAGAAGACAAGCTGCATTGAACGAAGTTCAACGGATGAAAGTAGAAGGAACATTAAGACCAGTCGTTCCTGGAGCTCCAGAAGTTCAAGAGAGTGGATCTCTTACCATTTCGGCAATAACTTTACCGCTTAAGCGGGACTTTTACCGTCAAATGGAACCTGGTAAATAAAATTATACAAACTGTCAAATAATTTCAAGTTATCTTAGAATTTTTATGCTAAATGAATAATAATTATACTAAATATTATTAAAATAATGTTTCAGACACATGTCTTCATTTTATATGCCTGGTGCGTCACATGGAGCATGTAATAGCAACTCCTGTTGTACAAGCGGAGCCAGGCGATTCGTGTCTACGATTTCCTTCCACATTGAAGTTGCAAGACTTATACAGCGATTTTAAAGTTACGATTGAGGTTTACTCCTTAAAAACGCGTGCGGAAATTCTTCCTCACGAAATTAAATATCACATTCACAACAATAAAAGTAGCAGTAGTGGTAGCTCCAATATCAAAAAGGTATATTTTACTTAATGATTACAATAAAAAAAAATGTTAGTACGGCATTTTAATATTATGTTATTTGACTATTTTAGAGTGGAAGCAAAACACCAAAAAAGAATAAAAAAGAAAGTAAACTTGTGATGCCAAACATCCAAAGTCCTGCTGGACCATCTGCTGTTCGAACAACGGCTTTTGCACTTGCTGGATACGTTGTATTTAGTTTGAAGGAAGTTCACAGGCAACAATTTACATTGAATAAGGTATTATTATTATTATCGTTTTTGTCTTCTTTAATGACATTCTTAAGTTGTAATTTGTATATTGCAATATTTGTCTACATTTTAGGTTCCTCCATGGTCTCCTTTAGAGGGTCGCCTACAAATGCACGTCTCGTGCGAACTTACAGTTTCCATTGATCATCATGGTTTTCTAACTATGTTTGAAGATGTATCAGGTTTTGGTGCGTGGCATCGGAGGTGGTGTTTACTTAAAGGAGCAACCTTATCGTATTGGAAATATCCAGACGATGAACGCAAAAAAACTCCTATTGGAAGTCTTGATTTACAAAGTAACTAATTAATAAATCTAAATTTACTTGAAAAAATTAATTTCTTTTTTGCATTAATATATTTAATTATTTATTAATTTAATTTCAGGTGTAACAACGACAAATGTAAATTTAGTTTCACGGGACATCTGTGCAAGACCTCACACATTTTTACTAGAGACTACGAGACCAGCACAACCGGGAGATAGCGATAGTCTTATTATGGTTAGAAATGGCCCAGAAACCACAATCAGGTAATATATTTATAGTAAAAAAGCAACTATCAGTCATAAATTTAGTAAAGCATATTTAACATGAAAATGCGTTTTTAGGCATCTTCTATCGGCTGACACAAAAGAAGATAGACTAGAGTGGTGCTCAAAACTCAATAAAACCTTACACCTAATTCGGGCATGGGGAGGTACATCAACGTAATTATATTAAGAATAATATATAAATATTAGTCCTAAAAGTATGAAATCTGTTTTCGTATTTGTATGAAACGGTGCCAGAATGGTACAAAAGTTGATAATGCAACGTTTGAGAAATAATGAGTTTTAAAAATTGACTATCTCTATTTGAGGTAGATTTGAAAACTTTGAAATATAAGTTTTTTCGTAAATTATAATCTTACATAAACTAATTAAATTGTGATTATTCTTGTTATTACTAATAGACGTTTATCTTTTTATCAAGTTTCTGTTACTATTTTGTTTATATTAATATATGCTATTTAAGTTATGCAATATATTAGTATATAAAAAGTATCAAAATGATAAGTTTTTGTGAAGTTTTTATTGTTTAAAGGACTTCATGTTTACATTTTAAAGGATGAATTTTTATAAACTATATTTTTGCCAGTAACAATATTCCTTTTAAAAGCCAATTTCATTTTTTGCAAACTGAAAAAGATAAATTAAATATATAACTTTTTTCAATTCTTTCAAATCATAAACATTAAAATTAAATGTTAATTTTCCCATTAAAATAAAATTTTGTTGGTGCGAGATTCATCCTATAAAAGAGTAAAGTCGTATTCTTTTCCGCCAAAATCACCAAAATCGCCAAAAATTCAGCATTACAAGTTATTTAGAAATTGAATAATCGCAGTTTAAAAGGTTTTTGTGGATAATTATTATTTAATAATTGATTATTGTTTATTTAGATAGATATACTAGATGAATTAGTGTGTCTTAACCGAATTATTGTAAATATTGAACTAATAATACTCTAATCCAATGTATTTTGTAATGTTATATATAGATTTATATATCAACACGGTATTTATACATACACGTTGTATGTATACGTATATGTCGTTATGATTAGAACCATGACTTTGTATGTTTGTATTTGTTACTAATATTGTCACTCGACTTTACCATCTATTATAGCATTTATGTTTTTGACATATTTAATATTTGTACTAAAAATACAAACATTTGGAGTAGTATTACAGACTTTTAATAAAAAAGTAAAATAATGCAATTATGTTTAATATGTCCTTAGTAATCCAAGGTTTTAATCCTTTCTTCAATTCACTTATTATTTGATTTTACCTTAGATGATTAACTAACTGAAAAAAATTTGAAATAGATTGTTTATCCTTAAACTATATATACTTTAAAAAATCATGTAATTGATACGGGGTGCTGTTTTGATCTTAAGTACTAATATTTAATTATTTGGAAAGAATGTGATATTTTTTTGTAGACTTTTTTTTTAAATTTTAATCCTTTTCATACTAATTTCAATCGCTATTTTGTAAATATTAATTTTTATTGCTATCAAAAAGAAGTAATTGATAAAAAAAATCACTTATTTCGAAAACTAAATTTGAGCTTTTAGTTACTCAGATCACTTTAACTTTTCGGTGTCAATTAAGGGTCATATTAATAAAATTTGAAGAAAAAAAATGATAATTTTTTGTATATATTGAATTATATAGCATATTTATTTTTGCGCTGTGATAAATTACATTTGATACATAAAAAATTCATACTTTAATCCTATCAAGCGCAGTATTTAAGGTATAGGTGTAACGTATGAAGGATACAAAAACGTCCTTTGATTACATTTTTTTTATTTAGGTAGTAAAATAAATGTCAGAACTATTTACATATTTTTTCATCAAAAAACACAGCTGTAATAGTATATTTATCAATTGAATACGGGTAGTTATGAAATCTCATGATAAGAAAGAACAACACGCTGCATGCAAAAGATATCGCGATTTCAAATACGATGTATCTATGTAATTTTAACGATTAAGATCAAATTTTTACTTACATAAAAGGTGTAAATTATATACAAAAACTACATTTTTTATGAATCTCATAATAACAATTATAATGTAAAATAACTAATGTGACAATGGTTAAATAATTCTTTGTTTTTGTAAATTAATTAGTTATTTTAGTTATTTTATTCAATTAATTATTATAATTTATTTTCATTAAGGTATAAAGTAGTTCCAAAGCTTAATTAAACATTTTAGTTCAATTTAATGAATGTTCATTGATAAGTAATTATAAAAAAAGGAAGAGAAATCATTATTAAAAAACGAAACTATAGGCAAAAGGAAATTATATTAAAGATGTTCGTTCAAAATTAAATATATATTATTCAATTAAATAGATAATGAAGATTTGGAACTAATACCCGACATTGTTTAAAAATGCATAAGTGATGCAATAAACTGATGGTCTAATCGATACAAGCTCGTTACAGTTATCCAATGTACAATAACGATAAACAATTAAAACTCGAGCTGTACCATCAACGAGCAACCTCGTTAAAATCACACAAATACATCAACCACGCATATCTCATCAAAGTAAGCGCATCGTAAGAGAGCATCAGCAGCGCGCGCAGAATCGGCCGTACTCATGCAGCGAGAGGGAGAGAAGAAAAACCAGAATAATAGAAGATAGCGCGCGCCGTTAAAGCAGCGTGATCGTCGGATGGAAGCCGTCCTTGTCGGCCTTGTAGTCGACCCTGTAGGTCTTGCCGTCGGGGGTCTGGTACTGGAAGCTACCCGTGACCTCGAGGGCCTCGTCGTCCGTGCCCTGGTTGACGATCACCGCCGTCTCCTCCTTCTTGTGGCCGTCGCTCTGCTCGTAGCTGTAGTGGTAGCCGTCCACGCCGATGTTGTTGTTCTCCTCCTGCTTCGTTATCGTGATGCCGGAGTATTGGTTGCCGGCGCCCTGCTGGGGTGCACAGAGGCAGCCTGCCACCATCAGTGATAGGACGAGTACCTGGAACAGGAGCGGGGTTATTGGTGTGTGTATGTGGCTGGTGGGTTTGAGGTAGTTGGTGTAATTTTTTTGGGATGGGTTTGGTTTGGTTGAAGAAGTGATTTTGGCAGCGTTTTGAGTTCTTTTTTAAGTTTACTTGGGTTGAAAGTGGCTCAGAGGAAGGGAAACGTTTAAGATAACAATTTAATGAATTAATGAATTATTTTAGTCGGAATCTTTTTTTTTTGTGATTCCATCAATCAATCATGTGGCAATCAACATGACATATTTATCGCACATCTTTGTTGCTGAAAGTATCTCCGTGACATTTATATGATTTAAGTATGCGAAAAGAAAGAACCATTTATCATTTTGTTATCGAGGATCCTTGTAAGTTCTTTTTTTTAATTTAATAGATTTTTGCTTACAAATCAATTTCATAAATCTAGCAAAAATCCAGATAAGTTTAAGCGCTTATTATAGGTACTTATAAGAATGTAAAAGTACCAATTATTGAAAAAATGTATTGTAACAGTTTTATATATTGCCCGTCTACTATTATATACATGAGTTGGCAAAATTACTCAGGGCGTCGAAAGTAAAAAATTGTCTGTTAGTTTAGCTAAAAAATGATCGTTACAAAAATAATAAAAAAAATATTTGTTTTGATTAGTAAATCGATCTATATCATTTATAGATATATTTTTTTACAAATCGCATCTAAATGTATATGAGATAAATCAAAACATAAGAATATATAAAATTACGATCATTCATGTTTTATGTATTTAATTTCAAATAATAATCGTTATTCCAAAAAATTATTCATTTTAATTTTTCTTATTTTTATCTTTTTGTATTTTGTATTGAAATTTACATCATTTTGGATGACAATGTAATTTTATTTTCTTTAATGAATCTTGTTTATTTACATACTATTGTATAAGATGCGACTTTATAAAAAAAAGCTAAAACACTGATGTTTCATATGGTTTTAGTGGGACTTAAAACGTCTCAATTTGTATTTATTTTTGGGTGTTTATATGCAATTTGGTTTTTTTTTCGAAAAGGCAATTGTATCCACTTATTTTTCTCTTTAGAAAATAGAGATTATTAAGAAAACAATTATCCTCTAATGAATAGTAAGTAATTGCTGCAATTATTAGGACAAATAATCGTGATTTGAAAATACAATTGTTTAATTCAACTTTAAATTTGTCTTGCATTTGATCTTGACATTCATCTAATTAAATTAATTAGTGAACACTTGAATATAAAATAAAGACGTTTAGAATGTTAACTAATTTTATTTTTTTCTGCAAGATCGATGTATAATTTATATGTAAATTTAAATAGAATGAAATAATGTTTGTCCGATCGTATTATTTTGAATTTAGTAATTAAAAAAAATTTGAATTTGATTCTTTTTTTCAGTTATTCAATTTTTTAAAGTTTCTACAAATAAAAAAAAAGTCTTATTTGATCCGTTTACTTATTTGCAATCGCATTTTTTTTATCATTACAAAGTAAAATATAACATTTGATGCAATCATGAAAGTAACAAATAAAAATATTAAAATAATAAAAACTATAATGCACGAGACATCAAAACTTTCATTAAAAAATCTTAATAATTTTTCCGTAGAATGTTATCACATAATAAGAAACCACTTTCTAAAGCTTGCATACCATCATCAAAATGATAGTATGCATACACAATTACCAATGCAAATTGTGTAACTCACGCAAAGAAATTCAACATCTCTAAACTAACAAAGCCTCAAATCAAAATCCATTTTTCCCCAACGCAAAAAATCTCATCCCCCCACAATTCTTCAACACCTAAAAACCCATCCCCAAACCCTCTACAACCGTCTCACCACCCGTGCGAAACCAGCTCCCGCACCCGGATCCACCCATTACTCAACTCCCAACTCCCGCATCTGCAACCCATGCATCCACAAAAAGAGCCGCCGCCTTCAAACAAATCTCCCGATCAAATCAACCTCCTCGATCCATCTCTCACCTACACCACCCAAAAAATCCTCAAGTAGGCCGATCAGCCTCATCCCAACACCGCGGATGAGCTCTCTCCCACCTATATACATGCATACACCTATCCATACATTGTACCCAGCACGCGGAGTGTATATACGTGTCCCCTCTGGGCCCGAGCGCGCCGGTGAACTTTAACTTTCTCCGTGCCACCTCTGTATAACGTTTGACAATTTTACGTAACCGCCTCGCCCGCGCGCGCGCGCCAGTCACGATCGAATCGAACGGCACTCGCGCTAAGAGCCTCGGCTTGTAGCCTCGGCATTTTTTTCTTCTCTCTATACTCTCAAGGAGCGATGCGCGAGCTAGATCATCTCGCGCCTGTATCTGTATAGATCATCTCGCGCCTGTATCTGTATAGTGGATGCTTGGCGCGCGTGCTGTCAAAAGTTAAGTCGTTGCTTTTAGGGAAATCGGTTGGGGTTCTTTTTTTGCGGTGGGTTTGGCTTTGTCGATCGGCGGTAGGATTGTGGGTTTTTTAAGGGGGAGTGGGTGGATTGACGGGATGGAAGAGGGGTATTGACGAGTGAAAAACTACCGCTGGGTTTTTGTTTAGTTAATTGGCGTTGAGGGTTTTGTTTTCTGATGGGGTGAGCGTGGAGGATCGGTTTTGTTTCGTGGGCTTGTTGCGATGGTGGCGGATCGGTACTGTCATTGTCTGAATGTATAGCCGCCAATTAAATGCTTTTAATTAGTGTTGGAGGCTTGGGGAAATGGAAATGCACGGTTTGGGATTGTTTGATTGCGAGTTATGCAATCTATTTATACGAAATGTAAAAGTATTTACAGTTTTTATTACTAGATACTAGATAATCAGTTTAACGATTTATTGCTTAAATTTCCTTGCTTGCTATGGGTTAAAAAAATTGCAAAATGTATATGCACCCTGAGTGGAGTCGTATAATTTTATGCTTTGTGAATTGAATATTTTCACGGAATCAATATTACAACGTGAAATGTAAAATTCAAATATTTGCATTATTTAGTACGACATAACGTAATATTTACAAAACCTATAAATTATACCAATAAATTTAGGAATTTTTATAACGAATAAATTCTAAGTAGGTACTGAATTTTTACAGAATTTCAATATTTTTCAAATAAGTTTTATGAACTATTAAATGGTAATTAATATATAAAATTTGTTTTTATCAACCTTTTTTTATTTTTATTATTATACGAATTCCATCGAATAGTTTATCTTCTAATCTAATTGCATTTGAAACGAAAAAATAATAAATTTATATCCAACTATGAAGCATAATGTAAGCAAAATTATTGACTTTACTAATTAAAATAATTTTTTATAAGTAAACAAATTTTTTAAGAATAGGTTAGACGGATTAAGTATGCATTTCTTATGCATAGAAAATTCACGAAGAATTTATTTAAGTACTCAGTATGAAAACTTAATTAACTTACTAAAATGTGATAACCAGATGAGCAATTTTCTCGTTTACTTAAAATGACCTTTTTTATATAACTTAACTTACAATCTTCTCTCGTTTAAAATTTATTTTAGTCGTTAAGACAACGCAAAAAGTGACGCTATAATTTAACAAACTTTAAAAATAGACATTTATATGCAATTTGCACCTTGCACAAAAGGTTACATCAAAAGCAGTTTTACAAGAAAATAAACAATGTTTGTTAATGCGCCCGATAAGGCACCGAATGAATAAATAATGAATGGAAAAAAATTCTAAAAATGCAGACAACGGTTATTCGGAAGTTACACAAGCCCAGAAACCGTTTAGCTCGTGTTTCTCGCGTTAATCCAAAAGAGAAACAAGCAATAAAAACTTGCATTTTTAATGTCAAGCTGAAGGCGATAGCTGCCTGGCGCATAATTCAATTCGCATCTGTATAATTTTCCATAAATCCACAAATTTTAAAATCAAACGTTCGCACAATATCGAAAACCGCTACCGCAGTGTCGAAACCCACAAATTTAAAAAAAAAAGATATATTCACAACCTCCGCCATCAAAACGGCCAAGAACCAGATATAAAAAAAATCCAGCGATTGTCCCGCAGGGCACAATGCCACCACGTTACCCAAACACTCATCCAGACAGGCATCAATTACAAAAAAAAGAAACCAAAAAAAAAAACCAAGAATTGCCAAAGCTCCATGCAATCCCCGAAAAAAACCAATAAACCATAAACAATCCTCGCGTGCTATCCTCGAGAGACTATCGATTTCTAACAGATCTCCCCATATC